>JAPYYW010002374.1:0-21054 GCA_030522545.1 Cremastinae sp. A BG-2022a | reverse complement strand
TAATAAACTTAATCTCGCAAATCACTGTGAACGTCAGAAAAACGTCATCAAAACGGGATAAACTTTTGGATTTGACTGTCACAGACCAACCACCTTAATGTCTTATGAAAACGTGTCAAATTTTACAAAGCTTCACCATCTAGAAATCGAGATATTATACATTGAAAGTCGCTGTTTTTTCGAATCTTACATAAGAGCCCATGTTAAAAGTAGCAATTTTTAAAAATTAATATCTAAATAACTACATATGGTAAAGCCTTTTTAAATTTTGCAAACACTTTAACACAATGTTAACGAAGATCTGTGCAATTTTTGAATAAATTCTGTCTCAAGAAATTAACGCATTCCTATGATAATTTTTTCAGATCATGAAAAAAATTTTTTTATTATTTGTAGTTGTTATATCTCCTACTTCCTTTAACACTGAGAAAAAAAAACACGGTATATCGGAAAAGTCACGATTATATATATTCGCGGTCACAATCATCAGATTTGTTCCAATTTCTTTTTGCTCCCTGATGAGCGATCAGGTCGACACATCTTGCGGTCGGCGCGTTGCATTAGAGGAAGAAGGGGTTCGAGTTAAGCCGGGAAATTTTGTAAGAGCCATGTTCGGGATGAGAGACGACAAAAAGATTAGCCACGAAGTGAGCCGGAATGCGGTTAGCGCCGAGAATCCACGCGCCTTCTCCGCGCGGATACGATCTCGTCTACGAGTCTCCTGGGAGCCGAGAAAAAGACCAAAGAAAAATCCCGCAATCCGTTTCTTCATCTCTACCCTCCAATCCAAATCTTTCAAATTGTCCAGGGAACGTTCTCTCCTCCCGAAGCTCTCGAACGATAAAAACATCCAAAACATCTATATTCGGGTGTTCTGTCATAATGAGGAACAACATTGATCGGTGGAAATTATAAAGAGAAATAATTGGAGACACAGTTCCTGACAAATAAGTATGTCTCTCGTGATAAATTGGTGAAATTTAAACTTCATTTTTTCACTATGAATATATTATAGTTTTTATCCTGCTAGTTTTAATATTGATTACTAGTTCAATGACACACTTTATAAATAATTTTGATAAATTTGACAAGTATAAGCAATAAGTACAATATGAAGAAAATCGTGTTTTACAATAGTCGCCTGTAATGTCATGTAGTGCTATTTTAAAGGTTTCAACAAAACATCTGAGTCATTGTTATTGGACCTGAGGATCAATGCCACTTCCGCGTTTCAATACAAATACTAGTGTGAAATGTGAGTGTTATAAATCGATAAACCTCGCAAATTTATTTTGGATAAAAGCAACATTAGTATATATGCAGTATTATATCCCATTAAGTGTTTTGACTCTAAAACCTAATTGCGCGTAATTCTGGAAAATAAAAAGTTCGAGAAATAAAACCATTTTTCCATTTGAAAATTCGTAACTTAATTTCAATTATCTTCGGTTAAAATTCGATGAGGATAACATACAATCAGCCTGAGAACGTTTCAAGCTGATCTAGGTTTTATTGGACTTTATACGAGCTTAAATGTGCTATCCTCCACGAGAAGTTACGAAAAGTTGCATTTTTCGAGAACGCAAATTTATCGATTTTCAAGCCGTGCACTGAGAGAAATTACGATAGTACATTTAACCATAAAGTGACAATTATACTATTTATTTTTTAATTAAACAAATGTTTGTAGTAAAACGTAACATATTCAGGACAAAATGAAAATAACATATTTAGTTCTATAAAATATTTGGTATAGTTGTCACTTTTATATAATAAAACCCACCATACTTTTCTCTCAGTGTGAATGATATCACAATAAAAATTATAGACATCATATATTGATCTTGGCATACGCCAAATTTCACTGCGAAAAGTTGGAAAATAATTTTCCCGTGATAAACGGTGTATAGAACCTCTTTAAAAGCACATCGGAAGGTCCATTTATCCCGGAAAACGCATTTTAATTGAAACGAATGACGATCGAGCGAAGCGACTCATTTTTAACGAAGATAAATGCATTTATCCTGGTATATACGCGCGAGAGGGGGTTGGGGACACGTTTTGGAAAGAAATAAGGAACGCGACGAGAAGTCGCCGTGCGTCTGGGATATGCGATTCACCGTTGTTCCGTTGGATTATCGGGGGACACCCTCGTCGCGCGAGAGATTCCTCGGGTCATAGAAACGTCGGGAGGACGCGGATGAGGATCGACGATCCCCGCGAGGTGGCGCGCCGGGAACGCGATCTTGAAAACGTTCCAACAGCCGAGAACGAGGATGACGTTGCATCGACGTTTATTTCTCGGCTTATCTTCTCTCTCTCTCTTTCTCATTTTCATCTTTCTCTCATCTTCCCTCCTCGAATATATCTCATTCGCAGGCTCTCGCCTCTTTATTCGATCCTCCGAGGAGTCGACACGGAGCGAGAGCACGAGAAAGAAACGTTCCTGTCGATATATCCTTCCCACGTAAAAACTGTCGATCTCTCGCTTTCAGCTCGATAGAAGAAAAAAAATCCCTTTTCTCGCTCTCTCTCTTCTCCCGCTTCGCCCTCGGTCTCTATTTTTTTAGATCGTAGACGAGAGCGCACTCGTCCTTTGAGGATCGAAGGAGACACCGCGCCGCCGTCGAGTCAAGAATCCCCGGACACAATGCAGAAAATACGGGGAAGACGCGACGCCTGCTTTCACGATCGAGAGCCACATGACTCCTCGTCTCTAAAATAAGTTCGTCCTTCGACGATCCCGACGTATAAACTCCTTTGAGAAAAGATCGAGAGAAAAAGATGATAATGGTCACGATTTCGCAGAATATAATCGACGAAGCATTAATTAAACTTTCGTCATTTCAATATTTTCAAAAAGTTATTTTATTTTAAGTGATTTCATGCGTCACAAAAAATTTATGTCCATAAAAAATACACGTTCCTGACTCTTGGCCAAAGAAATTTTTCAACTGCAGCGAAAATTTACGAACTCGGTTTTACACATAACCCGTGCTCAGTAAATTCAGACTCGATTCTCAAATTAATTCATTTGCCAATTAAATTGATTTTAAAAATCATTTTAAAACGTATTTGATCAGAATGAACATGAGAAAATTATATGATGTAAATTTTAGATTGTATTTTTCATTCAATGAATTCCATACGGGGAACATAAATTGACGTCCATCTGTCAAATAATGTCACCATCTTGAAATCTTCACCAGAATGACCTCTTCCTCATTTTTTAAATATATCTTTTTAAAACTTATTTATACGTAGCACCGTTAAGAGAAGACCAATAGAAGAGAGCAAAACAAAAATCAAATCAGACGTTTTTGTACATCCCTTTTATTCTTTTTACATATTAAAATAAAATATCGAAGATAAAGAAGATATTTTTGTAACCTCTGGCGTACAAAAAGAAGTCTGGCACAGGCAAAAGAAAGTTCTTTTTGCGAATTCGGGGAATAAAATAGACACTCGCTTGTGTTGGATTGACGAGAAAGGATCTCGAGGGTGGAAAAAAGACGTGTGGCCTAGTTTAACCGTAAAAAGCCCGGGCGGCTAATGCACGCCGGGACACCTCGTCCAATAACAGCGGAGCGAAGTGGCCCGAGCGGAGGAAGAAAAAAAAGAGATCGGAACAACGGAACGGAGAACCGGAGAGGAAATAGAAAGAAGAATAATGCGCGGGGGGGGAGGAAAGAAGAGACATGATGATAAATGTCTCGCTTCTGGAAAGCCCACCCTTCTGGGTGGACCAGTTTCGTTTTATGAGGGTGAAACAGTTCAGGGAGGGGGTAAGGGCCGGGAAAAGATCATGGGGGAGAAAAAGAGGGACGCACGAATACGTGCTGGCCTCCGGATGCCTCGGATGCTGGATATTGTACCCGGAGCTTCGGTTCATCTCAGCCAGAAAAGCCTCTGGTTGGCCAGAAGAGATAGCTACGCTTATCCGATAAAAGATCGTCGAGCAACCCCGACGTTTTTTTTTTCAATCATATATACATATTATTCCAATGAAATACAATATTTATGCAGAAAAATAAAAATTTTATTTCAAAAAATCACACGCTCATATCTCACTGTTCTGGTTTATCAATAATTTTTCTCTGAATTGAAAATTATTTATTTCTGATTTGTCTTCTTTTTTTATTCTTTATTTTATATTCAGTACGTGTTTATCCAAAACTTTTCTTTGTGGGAATTTTCTGCGATGGGTATATTTGAGAGAATCACAAAAATAATGTAAGCTTTGAAAAATTGTTATTTCAGTCGCAACACAATATTCGCGTACTTCATCATTTTCTCCGAGAAAGATTTATCACCTTTTGCCTCGAATATAGAATTAATTTGGTATTTCATTGTTAAGCCTAACCTTCAGTCTTATCACTCTTTTGGACAATTATTGATCGACCCCTCATTAATTCAAAGCCCTCGGGAAGAGTATGTATTACGCTCGGAGAAATATCTTCGCTTCATTAAACTTCGGGGCTGATCTCACAAAATGGCGCCATCCAGTCGACCGGCTTGTATTTTTTCTCTTCCTACCAACTCCCACTGAACTCATCATGATTTATTCATGAAAATTAGTAACTGAGTTATTGAAATTGTTTTGAAAAAAAAATGTTAATCGAAAAATTTGTATATGGTTAAACATGCATTTATTAACGTAAATATTAAAATTGCTGCACAAGCAGTTGAATTGACACATTTTTTTTTATGATTCATATTAAACGCGTGACTCGACTTAAATAACTTAGCTTCATAATCTTCTATTCTAATCGTCTACTTCAACAAGATTCAGAAAATACTTTGATGTTTTTAATTACCAGCATGAATTTGTTATACATATATATTGAACTCCAATAATTAATAAGTACATGTTTTAAAAATATTTCAACACGTGGTCTGCCGTAATGTTCTATTAACTGAGAGCACGTGAACAGTAAAGTGTAGAGAAAAAGCGTATATTTTGATACCAAAATTTAAAAAATCATATTTTTTTATCGTTTTGAACGCGTTGTCCATTTTTTTTTATTTTCTTGAAGAAAATAGAACTTAAAATTAAAATTGGTTTCAGAAATTTCATTTTTGCCTTATGGCATCAAAACTATGTGGAATATTTCATGAAATATTCGAACACGTGGTTTACATCTATATTTCATGAATTGAGAGCACGTGGAGAGTAAAGTCGAGTGAGCAAGCGTGCAGTAGAGACCTTGATTGAGAGCTATGTCAGAAGTACAGGTACGCAATGAGAAGAATGTGCGATGACAGAACGTCTATTGTCGAATCAAGACCGGAAAAAGAGTCTATAAAGAAAGTACATATCTCTGAAAGAGCATCTAATAAAGCTTTTGCATATGATGGTCCTTAAATATACAATCCCTCATATTTTCTTTGAAAGGGCTAAAAAAATATTATCCATAAATAACCGTGTAAACGAATCGATGCACAAATGTTATTTATTCACATAAATCGATCGATACAAACAAAGAGATATAATCTGCATAATGCACGAAAGTTCTTAAAAAGAATTGCTCTCTCACCCTAAATTCTCGTCCTTCGGACATAAAAAAAATACACTCAAGGATCCCGGTGAGATTTATTATTGTATTTCGAGTATTTTTGATGTGTATAATAGGGAAGTGCATCATTGGTGTATCGACGAAAGGAACTTGATAGAGCGAATCAAGGAAAAGAGTGTATAAAGTTGTCGAATTAAAACCGGGAAAAGAGTCTATTAATAAAGTACATATTTGAAAGAACATCTAATAAAGCTTTTGCATATGGTCTTTAAATATACAAGCCCTCATATTTTCTTTGAAAGGGCTAAAAAAATATTATCCATAAATAACCGTGTAAACGAATCGATGCACAAATTTTATTTATTCACATAAATCGATCGATACAAACAAAGAGAGGTAATCTGCATAATGCACGAAAGTTCTTAAAAAGAATTGCTCTCTCACCCTAAATTCTCGTTTTTTATTGGACATAAAAAATACACCCAAGAATCGCGATGAGATTTTTATTATTGTGTTTCGAGTATTTTTGATATGCATAGGGGGGAAGTGCATCATTGGTGTATCGACGAAAGGAACTTGGTGGAGCGCGAGCGGCGATACACGTCAACTCGCTCCTTCCCGCTCTCTTTCATTAGTGATTAAAAAAAAATGAGACGTAAGACGAAAACGGTGATGGCAGTGGGGGGAGATGTATACATATAGATACGCACACGTGGAAAAAAGCTCGGCTGAGATCGAAGTGGAGGAAGAAAAGGCGAAGAAAAAAAAAATATTGAAGAGAGAGTCTCCGTGGTTGGCCGCAGCCGTTATCAGAACCTTCGGCTGTATGATTAATGGACGAAGTACAATACTGTTTTCATTAAACTCATTTCACTGTACAGCGTGCCGAGCAGGGAAGAGGGGGATCGGACGATCAGCCATGCGAGAAGAACTTTACCCACGACGGAATATTTTGTACAGGGTGTCCAAAATTAGGATCTGAATGATTAAAAAAGAAACAGAGGGTCCTGAACTGTCCGCAGATAATTCAAAAACGTGACAACTGTCATACATAGACATACATGCCATTATATTTTGAATGATGATATTGGATATTTGGCACGCTTGAACAATTGAACTTTAGACAGTTTTAGGATCCTACCATTATTCGTCTATATATGGATAGTTCAGAATGAACCATTTAAAAACGAACATTATTTGATCATTTTTCGATCCCAGCTGTATCAATCGTTCGATTGGTTCGTTGCTTATATTTTGATGTAATTGGTGTACATCGAATCAAGAAGTGTTCCAATGATTTTTAAATTCAATTTTGATCAGGTATTCTATTTTTTTTTTCGATTGACATTAAATTCTCGGACACCCTGTGAATATTCGTACACAGATGCGTCACAAAAAGCGTCGAGGACTATTGCCCCTATAGTCGAGACTCGCAATCATCCCTAAGGCCCTCTTTATGGTTCTCCTTCATCTCGTCTTGATTATGACGTCTTTATGTACACGGTAATACACATATCTGCGCGCAACGATTCCTTTTCTTGTAACGTCATTGCGATTTAGATGTATCTCGTTTATGCCCATTGACAATTACCGCCTATCAATTTTTTCATTATTCGCGCCATTTTTGAGATCGACAAATGAAACCTCTCTGCGAACTCGATAAATTGATCGGTAATATCTTGATAATTTTATTTTTCTCATCAGTATGCAACTCGTTGATATTTTTTTTTTCAGTCATGTATGTGTTTTTAGTGAAATTTTAAGAGAAAAAAAATGTTGTTGAGCTACTTGTTCTTATCGAAAGGTTGACTAATTTTCAGGACGAGCCCAAGAAGGATAAGGAGGAACCGCAGGAGGATGATCCTTGGGCCGGATTGTCATACACCGTCGATTTGGAAACCGGTGAGTACTGTTTAAACCAATAAAAAAATCTTTGAGTTTTTAAACAACCTAAATTATTCTCCAATTTATATAAAAATATAAAGACAAGTTTTCCAAAAACCTGTTCATATATAGCAGTTGTTTTTGTATAAATTTTTATGTTGATTTTTATTACTGTTTCCAATTTTAATTTTCATCTAAAAAATTTCTAATAGTACAAAATACTAAAATTTCTAAATAGTACATTTTTGTTTAATCGCTAAATTATTGTCTATATACTGTATAATAGTATGTTGGTTGTTTTACCGTTTTTTTTCTAACATGCTCGCCATTTTAATACCATTTATTGGACGTGTCGCCTTTGTAAAATGGCGAATGTATAATACAAAATTTAAAGTCGCGGAGAAATTTTATTTCTACCTTTTTCGTCTTTTTTTCCGTCCCCCTCGCACCGCTATCGAAGCGTGGCCGAAGCGAGATTTGCTCGGGAAGCGTGTCAAATTGAGGCGTTAATTTGTAAGGAAACGGGCCAAAAACCTCTTTCGATGTTCAATACGCGAACGAACGCACCTGGCCACACCTCTAATAACGTCCGAGAGATACAAGCTTCCAATTACCATAAAATACAAGCCACAGCATGATAAAAATGTACACGAGTTGTATATATATAATTTGCCCACGATAGAGAACGCACACTTTGTATTTTTCATTTCTCATTAATTCTTCTCGCTTTCGTTGCATAATCGATAATACATTTAAAAATATAAATACATTTAAAATTGATTGGAGAATCGAACCCATAGAAGAAAACGGCTTCGAACGAATATAATTCTGCTTCAACGAGTTTTTTTTCCTCCTCTCGATCGCTCCCACCACGAGTCAAATTGCTTCAGACTGTTTCGAGGATCTCGTTAATCTCATTACGTACGAAACAATTCAACTTAGTTACATTAACACTCGCATAACGACCCGGCATTATAATTCCAATAATTTACGTTTGTCGAACAACGTACAAATAATTCAAATAATGAATTTATCGCTCGATAACAATTATTATTTTCATCTTTTAATCAAGCTTTTTAAATCTGAAAATAACTCATCGTGTACACACACTTTCCCAGTCCTATCTGTCAGTCATTCTCGACGGTGCGACTTTTAAATTGAATAATATGAAATTAAACTTACACCAAGTTTGAAAAACACGTTAAAAAAATACTAGAAATAACGAAATCGATTTTAAAAATGTAATAAAGAATTGTTCATATGTATATAATTTATTTAACGAAGAGAGAATCGTTGTTTTCATGTTGTCAATTGAGGTTGAAAATGTCGGTTGGTCACAATATGTATATCGAAGTGAAGAATAGTGAGATCGAAGCAGAGGCCTCGCTCTTTCTCTTTCTTTTTCTCGTTGAGATAGCATGAGAGAGGTTTTGAGGTCGGGGAGTGGCTTTAGAAACGCCCTCGTCTCTATACAAGAGCATACGTTTCTCTTTACTGACGTTTCTCTCATCTCTCGCCATCAGCCCGGCCCTTTTCATTCTTTGATCTCCTCCCCTACTTCCATTCGTTTTTTTTTTCTCATCTTCTTCTCTCTTCCTACCAAAATGCCTAAATATCTCGCTCCGCGTTCGGGCGGCCATTTAATTACTTCGCAAATACGTGTCAACTTCTAACTTTTCTCCGAGCCCCAAATATTCTTGTAATTAACGTCGAGGATGACGATTAATTTTAGTCGAGATCTCCGTTCAATTGCGAACAAAAAATCTAATTAAATAAACGAGAGGATGAAATTTTATCTGCATTCTTAAAATACGAAATTCATGGATCAAAATCTCGTCGTCGCACGTTTAAAACTCTCGAGAATTTGCTCGATCGAATTCTTGATGTTGATTCGGATTAAAAAAAGGGGGTATAACTTTTTAATTTGAAATAAAACGCGTAAGAATAAAATTAACGCGTCGAGTGTATGGGTTTGTATAAAGAAGAAAAGGGAGGAAGAGAAGGAGAAATTCTCATTACGTGGCAATCTGGTCTGAACGATCGATCGAATCCGCAGCCTCGGTTATAGGGTACTGCCTGGTTCTCGTTGTACAGGATCTTGATTAATGGATCATTCGAGTCGTAGGAATGCCCACGGCTCGGCAAGCGTGTATTTGTTAAGTTCGCGTCTCATTTTTTTCCCTTTCCATTACAATTATCTTTTTCCACCCCACTGAGAAAAAATTTCGGAGCGCGATTCGCATACACAACGCAGTCCATAATTATGTTTTTTTAAAACTGCGTTTTTAAAAACTAAAATAAAAGAAAGGTAAAATAATCGCAATAACAGCGGCATAATTTTCGACTCTCAGGACCCGAAAAAGTGAACGCCGAGTCAATGATATAAATGCAATTCTTGGTCAAGAGACATTTCGTTAAATCAATAAAAATAGGAATCGTTCTAACGCGACAGGCAATATATTTCGTTGTTATCGTTTAATCAAATTTCTTGATGTAAAAAGTTCATGAGACCGTCACGAGGAATATTCTACGTGTATATCTTGAGACCCGGGTGAATAGCCGGCATGCGCGCACACGCCTCCTCCGTTGCTGACATTTTCAATGTACAACGGGAGAAAAGGGCGATAAAAAAAATCATTTCTCTTTGGATCGATGGGAGGGATATACACACTCTGTGGCGGTTCGTTTCATGAACTTCACGTCGACGAGAAAGAATTCTCTCCGATCCTATCAGGTCTTATTTTCTCTCTTTAACGCAGCGTGAATCGTGCACACGCAATATAATCGAGCCTGTGATATAGAACCGAAAGGTGAGAACGAGTCGTATCAACAAAGACGCGAAAAAAATTTAATTAAATAAGGTATACAGCTCTGCAACATTTTCTATTTTCATTTTCTATGAGAAGAGAACAGGAATACGTTTATAGAAAAGAGTTTTAAAAGAGTATATATGCGCATGGTATTTCTCAAGTTTGATGTCATAACAAATAAGAATATGAATTTTTTTATTCTTATTTTATTATGTACTTATGTACTTATGAACATGTATATCAATACCAAACTTTCTAAAAGTATATGATATACAATGTTATAATAATAAATTAGAATCAGAAAACAATAAAAACTTAACTAAAACTAGACTAAACTAAAAGAAAAACTTAAAAATAATTTTTTACATATTTTTTTAAAAAATTGTAATACTTGATATTCATGCTTTCAAAATCAAATAGTCACGGTTCCTATGTTTTCATTATTAAATTTATTAATGTACATTCTTTATTAATGTATAAACTATTTACTATAGTCTTGGATAAAATTGAGAGATCCGATTTAGAGTTACCAAAAAAAAATGTGTTGTTCTCAGTGACTTGGAATAAAAAATACATGAAAAATATGAGGAAATAGAGTAACAAATCAATATATCCAATTTGAATCTCTTTATTCAAAGGTTTACTATAATATTCTGGACAGATGAATGAACATTTTCATGTAATTGCCTTGTATAAAATATTATTTCATCGCTGTATTACACTTCACATCCACTTATTTCCATATATACTTATGTCGATCAATTAATAATCAAACCGAAAAAAAGTTTTTATTAAAATTTAAAAATGTTCAGTTTTAATTGCAGGATAAATTACAATTATTTTCGACGAACCATCGTTTTTTTAACGATTTCCTCGATCGAATATAATTATTAGAAGTATTTTTTCATTCAGTGTGTATTCAATAATGCAAACGAAAATAAGAAACAACGAACATAGAAAACGTCAAGTAACAATGACGCTGATTTTCATGTCAGTATATAAGTGCGACGAGCAATAAGCGTTGTAATAGTTATTAGCTGTGTGCTTGTGATACACGTGCTGAGGGAAACAGTAAATCTACGCAAAACGAAACAAATGCCTGACGTAGAACGAAACATCTGTCACGGTACGTGGGCGTTCTGAAAAAAAAACACACGTGTAAAATTGCGTTGCACGTGGGCACACACATTTTGCGTGTATCAAAACTCGTGGGCTTGGGTGAGTTTGAAATGTCGACGAAAGTGGGGAAGCTGCGAAAACATGGCCGATTGCTTCCGTCCTTCACATCCGCTATTTGACGAATCGATCTTGATACGATACCAAAGTTATTTGTCAACATTGTTATTAAGACGACATTTCCATATTTCGATATGGCTTTTAATAAAATAGGAAAAGAGTTACTATTTATTTATTTATCTCATTCGATAGAAAAAAAAATTATGAAATTAAGAGTAAAAATAGACAAAAGTTCGAAAGTGTGAAATGAAAATGGAAGAAATGACCATCGTATGCCAACAGAGCTAGCAATTGTCTGTACACTCTAATTTCCGGTTCTATTATAGTTACAGCTACGAAGGGCTGTTGAACCAAAAAGCGTGAGGGATGAGGAAAGGGAAAAGGGATGAGAAAAAATAAATAGAATATCGTCGGAAATGAATAGAAATAATTAAATTTGACAATGTGAATCGATTCTACCCCAAAATTCTACAAAATTGATCAAGGGTATATATAGTTTTTTAATTCAGACCGACGGAATGGACTCAGTTGAAACTTCGAAATTCAGACTTCGGGCATATGATCTGTTATTTGATTATTTGAGACCTACCTAGTCAAACATTTTTTTAAAATATTTATTTTAAATTCTTGACAGATAATTTATTTATTTTGATAATGTTCTTATCATTTTTAACTCGATTACATGGAAATTTATTTTGCTTTTTTTGCTTTTGTTTCTTAATACATGAAAAAATAAGAGAAACAAGGGAATAGGCAAAAACGCAAAAGAGAAAATGAAATAATAGTTATACGCAAGGAAATTTAATAAAAACAGTTGAGTAAACGATAACGTGTACAATAATATACACTAAAGTTATCCATTAAATCCAATTTCTCATGTGAGTAACAACCATATTGGGATCTGTCAAATGGGCGGAGCTTAAAAAATATGGCGACCATAAGAGAATCATGATATTTAGTCATATGTATAGTAATGGATGGTAAATATATGTGCAGTTTGTGACTCTGCTGACACCAATTTCAAAGAATGCAATTTTGTTGAAGGAAAACGCAATTTTGAGGCTGCACATAATGAAAATGTGATAAAATTAATGGAGTCAGCGAAGTGACGTTGACAGTCCTGTCAGTTTCAACTTCCAACTGCTTGTTTGATGTATTCTTTCAATCTCCCACATTTTACTTCATGTTTATTTGCTTTTTCTGTCGAGTAAATATCACTGATTCTATTTTTACTAATAATTCAATAACTCTTTATTATAAATATCGTATAATATATATAATTATTATTAGAGAATTTACTCTAAGTATAGTTCATTTTTTTCCACCAGATGTCATATCGCCATTCGACAGACCATCCCAATAGCGCGTAGGAAAAAAACAGAGGTCACCCCACTAATTGACCGATCACTAATATTAAACAATAACATTTGCTAATAGCTAATACTCGGAACACTAGAGAAATGTATCTGAAGCTCCAAAAAAAAACATTACTAGAAGATGTCAACACCTGCAACGTATACAACAATAGAAACCTTAGAAAAGTTAGAAAGTGAAGAATGAGAAGACAGAAAAAACGATGACCCAAAATGAGGTTGCATTTACACATTTTTTAAAAACGTCTGTAAATATGCACAGAAACTTATAGGTTATTCAATGAAAAGGAAAATAATAAAAAAGTTATGAATAAACAATTAAGTAACAAAAGAGCTGAAGGAATGATTATCAAACCAGATGGAATAGAAATAAAAACTTGACCCAGTAAATAAATGTTGATATATATTATTAATAATAGCAGATTATAATAGCTCTGGCGTTTCTTGTCCTCGCGTTGAGCAGGTTATAAATAATACACTAAAAATATATATCGAATTTCATTGAAATCGGTTCAGTCGTTCAACTGTGAAAGAATGACGAACAAATAAAAATACTAAATTTCTCATTTATATATTATACTATAAAATAAGATTAATAGGATATAGCAAAAATTCATACAATCTGACACTGAAGACGCAATATATAAATAATAAAAGTTATAAATTACTTTTAAAAAAAAGTCGCAAACAAATGGTTTGGACGAAGATTCCTCAATAAAGAATTGCAATCGTGGACGGAATAGGGAAAGAAAGAACGAAGGAAGAGGAGGAAAAGGAAAAAAATGATTCTCGTAACGTTCGATGGTTTATAAAATGTACATCACGTAATAAAAGAATTCTTGTGTTGCCCTTTTTTTCGTCAGGGCGTTTCGAAATCGTTTCCTCCTTGCGTTTCTTCTTCGATGCGTACACGTTCCAGGGAATCAATATTTGGGAAGCGCGCGTGTTTCGACGCCATGTTTTCTGCTTTTTTTTCTCGCAGTCGGTTGCACAGCGAACCCCCTCGGGGATTTCTCGCCTCGTGCGTTTCCTCGGGCTTCCTGGGGCCAGCTGCCATTTTATACACATTTTCCAATGTGTGCGCGCGTTTTTACACACGCATATATTGATTTCGGTTCTTTCGTAATACTCGGAGGGATGACTTGCCACATAAAATGCCCGCTCCCTCTTTTCCTCTATCGCTCACAAGGGCGCCGGAGTAGCACGCACCATTACTCATATCGTGGCTCGTTGCACGCCACGCACAAGCCTCGAAAATTCTTGGTAGAACGACGAGCACTCTCGCGAGCATCCCAAAAATTCACTTTTTATATCCCTCTATCCTATATATATTTCATCCCTTTATTCTTCGAGCTTTTCCCAAAAGATCCGCCTGGGAATTCATCTCCCATTTGAAGGATGCCTCCAACGCCATTTTTTTTCTCCATACACGAATTTTACTCGATCGATCTCGAAAACATGCGTTTCCCCGACGCAGAACGTGTTAAAGGACATTTCCTGCCATTTTCATATATTTGCCAAATAAAAGTTCATTTTAAAAAGGGTTAAAATCGATTCTTCAATTGAAGCGTCAATTTCTCTGAATATGTCGACTGAGCTGAAACTGAGACTGAGCGAATGATAATTATTTTATGAACGTGAAAAGCAGAGCCAGAACAAATTAACAGTTTTGATCAAAGTAATAATAATAATATTATCAATTTAAAAAAAAATACAATTTTTTTGGGAATTGGATATAGATATACTTGTGGGAAAACTACAGATAAGTATGTATAATAATTATATCTAATATTTATTCCCTTCAATCGATAACACTATCGTTATCTTTTTGCTTTGACAAACCTTTGGGAGAAAGACACAAATTTTGAATTTGATATTATACGTCTACTGTCATTTCGCTTATCATCATGATGTTTGAAAATATTGTCTATAACTAACATTTATATATAAATTAATCGCTGTGCGTTAATCTCGCAAAAACTCAAAAACGGCTTGACCGATTTGAATAATTTTTTTTTGTTTTATTCGCTATACTTCAGGAGTGATTTTAAAAAAATTGGAAAAACTTTAAAATTAAGCCGAAAAATAAAAAAAGGGTTAATTTTGTGTGAATCGATTGTGTATATATGTGATACGAAGTTCACCTACATTGACCCCACGGGTCAACTAATATTTTATATATTTGGAAAATCAACCCCTGTTGGAACGTCGAATCAGAGTCATTGTAATCTCGCACACAGAAACTTTCTGAATACATATAGGCTATTTTAATCTCAACATGTCATGAAAAAAATATAGTCTCTGTTATTATCGTTTCACGCCAAAAACCGAATAGAAATCAGGGGAAAACACGTAGATTTATTTTGAGACTTTTTCGAATGTCTTTTAGTTGCTTCATGTTCTAACGAGCATCAAAAATAGTATAAATACATATAATATCGTTGAGAAGTCAAATCCTGGTGGAATGACGAAGTGGAGTCATCGTAATCTCGCACACACGGAGAGAATCCCCATACAAAAGATCGACTTTAGCCTCGCGAGGTACTTTAATTGATAACATCATTAATCTCGGGCGAGGAAACGTCGAAAGGTAAGCTCGTCCCTAAGTTCTGTACAAAAATTGAAAAAAAGTGTGACGTGTATGAAAGTCGGATGGCCAGAACATTGTCCCTTGACAAAAGTGCACGAAAGAGCGTGCCGGAGATTCCATCGTCCTCGAAGCCGCGATGATTTCTCGGCGTGAAGAGAACACGAACGAGGCTTCGTCTTTTCTCTCCTCGGGCTCTTCTTCCCCGACGCTTCTTTTTTTTCCTCGACTTCTTCATCATCTGCTTGGAACGTCCGACGCGACGTTTCAATTGGACGAGCGAATGTCAAGGCGGGATTAAAACATTAACATAAAAGTCGCATTATGTTCGTCCAACGAATGGGTCGCGATTGAGGCACGAGAAGGATGACGGAGGAGACCCGATTCTCCATCTGTCTCCTTCCTGCCAGTCGCGTCTATATGGGTAACGATGAAAAATTACGAGAGATCCGCCATAGGGACGATTTTTCAATTGCCAGCTTCGTCGTCGTTGAGATCCTGCTTTTTTCCTTCCACTCTTCAATATAGAGTCATTTTGATGATCCACTCGAAATTTTTACCGTCAAGGAGAGACAATAAGTCCATTTTTATTCGCAAAAATGCAATACGTCGATAAAAAAATGTCTTAAGGAGAAAGGGTGGATTTATCGATGAAAGGATGACATTCGACGGACGCACCTAGAGCTTTTGATAAGACGGAATTAAGGTTGAATGGCAAGGTATGCATATTAGGTTACCCGAGAGGTTTTTCGTCATGGCGATAATCCTCGAGCAAACTACCACTTGTCTTTCGGGGACCTGCACCCGAAAGAATGTCAAACATATTTACGTTACGCTGCGAGGGTAAAGATGATGGAAGAGGAGTGAATAAGGTGTAGGAGAATAAGACAGAGAGAGGAAAAAGGACAAGAGTGAAGTGCGGCTGGATTATTTGGCTCCTCAGCGTCGGGAATCGCTGTTTATTTAGGATAGATTTGTATCGTTCTGAAGTCGCTCGAGGTCAGAATCCCGTCACCTCGAGAACCATCTTGCAGACCCTATTTTTCTCTACTCTCTTTCTATTCGACCCGAGCAGCCTCAATTTTACTTTTCTTTCTCAGCTTTCGCCCTGCTATACTGGTGGACAGCACAAGCCTGTCATTATTGCGTCAAGACGAGACATTATTTTTTTTCACCCTCATCCCTGCGGATCCTGAGAAGCGCACGGGGATAACGCCCATTTCTCGTCCTTCTGTCTTATTCAGAACCACTTTGAGAGATCCAGCCGGAGGATTCCATACTTCTCCCGGATGTGAATGGAGAAAGAGTTGGAATTAGAGAAAAATGAAGGAACGAGAGAAAAAGGAAAGCTCGAGAAATATTCGTCTACGAGGCTCCGGTTGGATTGGTGCATTCAAGAAACGTCTGCGCTTCTCGAGACGAACGCACTCTCGAGAATATTTCAAGAGTGACTGGACAAGTTGGATCTCGTGAAATCACACCACATCCTTTTCTACGTCTCTCTCTCTTTTTCCCTCTCTCTCTCTCTCTCTCTCTCTCTGGCCCTCTCTTCCTCAGAGGCACCTTTCAGAAAAGCCGAAGAGCGAAAATAAAATTACGCATAATCGATTCACCGGACCACTTGACGGAAATTTTGACACGATATTCGGCCTTGTAGGTTTTTTTTTCTATTTTTGATGAAGAAATCAACTTGGCATGTTGGAATTCAAAGTGTTTCCTGCTTTGGGCAAAGATCTTCAGAGCAAATGTTTCGTGTGTACTTTTTTTTTTGTTGCGAATTATCAATCAATTTTTTATCACGATCGGTTTTGTTTTTTAATTCGTACGAAATATCCCGTTGTCATAGTGGATCAACGGTAGGTCCAGGAAGCATGACACGCCTTTACAGTTCGATCTCGACGAAAAAAACTCCATCGTACAAATCATGACAACTTGCAATACCAAAAGTTCTGCAGTATGGAACTGCATTCCCGAGGATCGCCAACTTTTTCATCACTATTTTCCACCATTCCCTTTTTAATAATAAAAACTTTAATAATAATAATTCACGTTTATCATGATTAAAGTCTTAGAAGAAGATTTATAAAGTGTTTAAATATTTCTTACTTTTCAAAAATAAGTGCCAAAAATTGTACCTTTTTGGAAAATTTTAGAAAATAGATTCGTTCAAAGTGATTCCAATAACATATTTTAAATATACTTTAATGATTGTAAAATCCTTATATCAAACATACAAAAAAAAAATTGAAAATTATCTGACGGTTTATTATCATGCTATTGATACGAATTTATATGACAAAATCAACAGCAAAAAAGTCGATAAATTTATGGCGATTATGTGACGTCTACATATCATCAATTTGTCATGAAAAACTCACTTTTATCAGGAACTATATCTCTTCAGTAGCCTCGTAACGATCGAGCTTTCTCAATAACTAATTTGGTTGAATCTATCATTTTTCAGAATGAGCCCCAATTAGTACGAGAGCCCACGATCAAAACCATGTGTCATAGCAATACGGCCGAAACCGTATAAAATCGTTAGATTATATGATTCTGAACCCGACTGGGGGTGTAGTAACGGTCAAAAGTGTAACAACTGCGTGGGAGGCTCTATTTCTGCTGTGTCAAAAAAAAAGGCAATCGGTATTATAGCAATACGTCTGATATTGAAAATGTATATAGATTTTATAATTTTATGACGAAAAAAGTTTGTTTTCAGACATTTTGTGCGTAGCATATAGCCCGAACGCATTTTTGAAAATTAGGTCAGGTCAATCGCTACGCGGAAAATGTCTGATGTTGGTATTTTTGAGTTCAGAACAATCAAATCTATCGATTTGATGCGTTTTTGGCCGTGTATTGCTGAGGCAAAAATTTTGGTCATGGGCTCTCGTACTAAATATAATTTTTACAAAAGCAGAGAATTCTTATTTATAAATCTTGATGAACGTCGTTAAAGATATAGAGCTTTACGTGTATCTTGAAAATAGCAGCTCGGATTCGTCCTGAAGTAAATTTAGGCCGGAAAGTAACAGTCATTCGGAAATGGCAAGTCGGGAAGAAGCAGGCCGTGTAAAGTCATAGCATTGCATGGCAAGTATGCGCTGGAGGGTCTCGTTGACCGGGAGCAGAGTCATCCAGAGTGACTCGTATGTGTGCCATGGGGCATTCGGGAGAGAAAGACGCACGCGGAGGTTGGTGTGCTGGTTCAAGCAGCCCTTCACCAACTTTTCGTTTGACGCTGTGTTTTTTTTTCTACCTCGTCCTTTTCCTGACTGCTCCACTAACCTCCCGTCAAAAAGTCGATACCAGAGGCCCCGTGACGAAGTAACTAATCGGCGACCTTGACAATCGCCGATTTTCATCGGTTCATCATCGTCCGAAAAAAAAAGAAGACAACAAAATTTTCACTTCTCGCGCGTTCCCGACGACCGCATGTCCGTGATCGAAGGCCGAATCTCCGATTCGCTCTTTTGCACCTTCCTATGCTTCGTTACGCTCGCCAATTAGCGCTCAGCGCAGAAACGCGACAAAAACTTATACGTGATCCTCGCAGCCGTTCCCTTCATCGACTATTCGGGCAAAACGTTCTTGAACGCGAGTGACGAAAAAAAGTACTCTCCACGCTCAATGAATCCCGATACGAACTTCATTTCTTATTAAGATCGAAAGTTCAAGAGCACGGCTCCAAAGATTCGATTCGTCTCCGGCGAACCGTAAACCGAGAAAGTATAGCGCAGTCTCCAGCGAATTATATATCCGTCAGAAAAAAATTCGACTCCTTCCGTGACGCTATTCTGACACGAAAATGCCATCTTGTCGACGAAACAATCAAAATGAGTTTTTGACTCTTTTAACATTTCCAATCCAAAAAACCTACAATATTTAATATATAAGGAAAACGTCCCAATAGTTGGACAGTTATTAAGGATTTTCATACTTTATTTTTATTTACAAAAGATATAAACAAAAATATCTACTTCAAATTCACCTCTAAACTATTGTCTGATATTTTAGTGATCCAAAACCCATTTTATGTATTAATTTTAGACAATATTTCTAGTAAATAAATACTTGAACGTTTAAATATGTATGATGTCCCAATAGTTGGACAGAAAATCGACACTGTCTCTAGGGTTGAGTGAGTTTATTCCCATAAATTAACAATACGAAAAATAAACCTCTTTGTATATGAAAAACAATCCATACGATCTTATTGAGAAAAGAATAATTCAAATATTAAAGATAATATAGTAAAAATTGTCCAATCATTGGGACATGTCCATCTATTGGGACGTTTACCTTATATCAGGAGCATATTAACCTTCACCTCGTTAGGAAAAATTCTATTTATATTGTCATATATACAAAACCATATAGTAAGGTAGCTCGATAAAGACCCAATGAAAATATACACCTTCAATTTCTAGTTGGAATAATATTCTCCAATATATGAGCTGCATGTATTTAAAAAAAAACAAAAGGCCATAAAAATTATTATACATGAAAAATAAAATTTTAGTATATACAAATACGAAGATATATTAGAGTGTACGGAAAAATGTCTGGGATAGAAAAAAATGGTTGTTCGGATGTCTGCCACATACATCAACGTCATTTCCGTATTTTTAGGGTGCGAGAGAGGGCCATACGTCGAAACTCGTTATATATGATAGGATGCGATCGACGTACACAATGCGAGAAAAGTACAAATTCACGGATCAACAATTACTTATGGAAACGTATCGGGGTGTATATATACGAAACTTCCCGTAGGTTATT
Source organism: Cremastinae sp. A BG-2022a (assembly GCA_030522545.1). Lineage (NCBI taxonomy): Eukaryota > Metazoa > Arthropoda > Insecta > Hymenoptera > Ichneumonidae > Cremastinae sp. A BG-2022a. The sequence goes on along the minus strand of JAPYYW010002374.1, from coordinate 863 downwards.
GCAAATCCGACGATACTGTTATTTTTCTCCGGTTGCGATCGAAACGCGCGTCCATCGCGCCGTTCTCCGTAATCACTTTTTGTCCCAGTTCCATTCGGACGCGCGTGTATTCTGCGATTCCACGAATGAATCGCTTTTACTCGTTAATAAATCAGTCCTCGTCCGTATCGAAAATATATGTGCAAATATCTCTCAATGGCTGACAGTCATGGCTTTTAGAAATGTAAGATTTATTTTAAATGTACAAATGACCCGTCAAATATAAATTTCTTCGCGGAAAACAGAAAGAAAATTGTCCATCAAATAAAAAGAAACACTTTTCCGTTACTTTCAGTTTAAATCATTTTCCTTTTGCGTATCATGACTTTCAAAGTAAACAAAAAAATGAATGGATTTTCGAATGGCCAATGATAAGGGAATGAATAATTTTTTTTTATCTTCTCATTTAAAAAATAATTATCAAAATGTCTAGCGCTTATCTATATTAAAAAAGATAGAGCGCATTAACTTTTGGCTAAGCTCTACTTATTAAAAAAAATTCAACGTGCGCTGCTTTGGAAATAATAACCTTGATGTTTGAATCATTCATTTGGTCTTGCAAAAATTTTCAAGAATTATTATGAAGTCGATATCGTCAAGGACACGAAAAGATATCACAGCTTGAAATTTTGAGATTTTCCTATTTTCGATTCTTTAAGGTAGTTCTATAGTTTTATCGCCATTTTTTTATAGCCATTTTTAAAAATTAATATCTAAATAACTAAATGGTTGAACCTTTTTAAATTTTGCAAACACGTTAACACAATGCTAACGAAGATCTGTACAATTTTTGAATAAATTCTGTCTCAAGAAATTTCAACTGA
>JAPYYW010002373.1:0-26124 GCA_030522545.1 Cremastinae sp. A BG-2022a | reverse complement strand
GTTGAAATTCGTCATATTTTTCAATCTCTCATAAGAGCCTATGTTAAAAGTGACCATTTTTTGAAATAAATATCTCGATAACCACATGGTGAAGCCTCTCAAAATTTTGTACACATGTTAATATGACGTCAAAGAAGATTGGTATAAATTTTGAATAAATTCTGTTTCAAAAAAATTCAAGTGATGATTTTACATTTAGTTAACACGTACAGCGAAACCGCTGAATGGACTGTCACGCGACTCCTACCTTAAGGTAGTTCGGCCGTCATATGAGTACTCAAGTTGACTATTAATTTATATTGATTTAATTTAAGTCTAAATTATTAATAATATTAATAAAAATTTGAATTAAAAATATTTTTATCACGTGAATATACTACAATGCTTCAAAAATTGTATCGGCTGTTACCTACAGTACAATGTAATGTCTGCCATCCGCTTCCGAAACGTCAAAAACAAAAGTTTTTTTTATGTTTTCTTTTTTAAAAGCACGGTAAGGTAATGTTTTCTTGAAATAAACAGAATTCTGTATGACAGAAACTTTTCTGAAGCTCAATCATCGATTAGTTTTTTTACAGTTTACATTATTGTGAGTTCTTCCATAAGGTACTGTGTTAAAATCAAAATTTTAATATGAAATAATTCAAAATTAACCGCAAAAATTGGTGAATATTCACTGTACTTGTTCAAACAGCCGAACTACTTTAAGGATGTACAGGACAAACAATATCCCAGCCAAAAAGTGCATTCTTTACGTCGAATTCGTTAAGTCCAGACTCTGGCTTTTGCCAAAAAATTATTGCCAATTTTTCGAGTCTTTTACTATTAAGGTAGTTCTATCAGTACAGTCAAATCAAAAGTTTTTTATTTCAATTTATCTCGATACCATGTGGTTTTAGAGCTTAAGGCAGTACAACCGAGACAGTATATTCAAAAGTTTGTCCTTATGTGTTAACTTGATGTTGAATCATCAGTTGAAATTTCTTCAGACAGAATTTATTTCAAAATTGCACATATCTTCGTTAGCATTGTATTAACGTGTTTGCAAAATTACAAAAGGCTCAACCATGTAGTTATTTAGATATTAATTTCTTTTAATTGCTACTTTTAACATAGACTCTTATAGAAGATTCGAAAAAACAACGACCTTCAATGTATAATATCTTGATTTCTAGATGGTGAAGCTTTGTTAAATTTGACACGTGTTTTCATATGACATTAAAGAAGTACTTGTACTTGTACTGAACTTCGAGAGTATTAAAGGGAAAACCACTATAATGATTTTTTTCTCAAAAACTGGATGGTATAACATGCTGACTTGTTTTATATAACTTATGTAGGTGGTACTCTTAAGATAATTCCATCAAAAAATCGTTTTTTTTTAGGATTTTGTTAAATATTTGCAAAAACCTTTGATACAATTGTATATTTAATTTTACAAGGTTTCACTACGTAAAATAAGAGCACGTGTTAAATATTGCGATCTTCAACTCTTGATATCTTGACTTCTGCGTAGTGCAACTTGTTGAAATTTTGCACAGCTCTTTATTGTACTTCAAAGAAACTTCCTTCAGTTTTTTAAAAAGATCCTAACATTATGATTTTTTTTAAATTTTCATACATTCGTAATAAGTACAGATTACCTTGGACAGCCTTGAATTTTGAATATGTTCGTGAAACAATTTGCAACATTTCTTAATAAATTTAAGCTCAAAAACCATATGGAGATAAAAACTTTTAATATGACTGTACCTTAAATGTCGTTTTCAAGTTATTTTTATAAATATTTTTTTATGACGTTTTCACAACTCTTTTTTTCATTCTTAATTCAACTTTTCTTAATTATTTAAACGATTTTTGCTATCGAACTACCTTAACACGTGTTTAGATTGGGAAATAGCTAAACTCAAACTTGAATCATCTCAGAAATTAAACGGTAGAATTACTCAAATCGTTTTTTATTCGATTTGTTTTCTATTTGTACAAAACATATAATATTTCAATATTTCTTTCAAATAAACGGTTTTTGCTGTCGGACTACTTTAATACATAATAATTTTAAAATTTTTCATTGTTCAAACAATTAATTTAAAAAAGTTTTAGTACAACGTTTTAAAATTACTGTCTATACAAAATGAACACTCCTAGGAATTTTTTTTTTATTTATAAGAATCTCGTATTTTTAAATTTGTATTCAGTGCAAATTTACGAATTCTCCACAAGAAGCAATGTTAAATCTCAACAACTTTGAAGTTTGATAACTCTTAAACCATTCTGAAAAACGATTTAAAATATGGCACAACATTTTTTCACATGCTTGAAAACAAAATATAAAAAAATTTATCAAATTCTCATATTTTAAAAAATATCGCTCATACATCCTTAAGGTATTTCTACCGCGAAACTCCCTTCAAAAATCCCCATCCCATGTAAACTAAAGGTAAAATCATCAGTCGAAATTTTTTTTGTATTCGAAAGGATTATTTTTCCATCACCCTGGACACTTGACGACGACTTATTTCTAACGACATTCGCCCATTCCAGGAGTCTATTTTTTTAATTGAGGATTAAAAAAAGATAAAAAAATAATACACAAAAACACACACCATGTACGTGGAAAAATGTGAGCCAGGATTTTCTAATTTTTATTATGTACGTGAGAGTGTTTATGTTTGTTTCTTTTTTTTTTAATGCGTATGTAATTTTGCGACAGGTCGCACGATTGTTTTTGGAAATGTTGGATTAATTTAGATCACAATTCGCATTTTATTAATTTCAGTATTATTTTGTGATTACATGAGAGTCAAGGCACGTTTTTCTTCTGTTATCTTTCGAAGTGAATGCAGAGAGCGACAGATTGATTAGAAAGCTAAATTTAAGAGTCGATTAATCACAGATCGCGTGAGATTTTGATATGACATTGTTTCTTTTTTTTCTTCGTTTTTTTTTCTTTTTTAGGGAATCAGACATTATTGAATTAGAGAGTGTTTTTATAGAGGGGGTCCCAGGAGGACGTAAGAGCAGGTTCTCGGCGAGCAAGATTGTCTCGTCTTGAAAATCCCCTAAAATACAGCATCGTTAGCTTAAAAAGGTAACCGTCACCAAGCAGAAATTTCTACTGTTGTTTTTTTTTCTTTTTTCGAGAAGCGAAAAAGGAGAGAGGCTTGAAATAAAGTTATGATTAAAGTATGGGGAAGAAGCTTTGGGAAAATCAGCAGGAGAGAAATCGAGATTTTTACAAATATTATTTCACACAGCACACCGTTTTGCTATTTATCGCCAGAACTTTTTTCTCATTGTCTTGCGCAGTACACAAAAAAAAACCTAAATTCAACATTTTTTTGAGTAAGTTAGTAGCAATTTGATGAATTAAAATTATTTCTAGATGTAATAGAAATGTATTTTCATGAAGTTTATTTCAAATGACCATTTTAAACAGCAGAACAGTTTGCCTCGATGCAATATTATTTCGGTCAACCGCAACAACTTGCAGGTCACAAAATCATCGAACGCTTTGTACATGAGTATAAAAAAATGTGCAAATCTTACCTCTTGTTTCTCAAGTTTGTTTTGCTCCTCGATCCTCGTGAGGATTTCAGTCATGTTAGTTTCGAGAACCATGCCGCCCATCACGAGCTCATTGAGAATGTAATGAACTTTGTCGACATGAAAGATTAGATCGAGCTCGCAGACATTCTCGAAGCACTTGTCGAGAGTCTCGACAAAGACTTGAATCAGGTCGAGAATGCCGAGCTCAGATTCCGAACTGTCCACGCAGAATACAAAGTAGAGCGTCGCGTAGTGACGATAAATGAGCTTGTAATCGGAGCCGCCAATGAGACTACCGCCCTCGAGAAAATTGCATACATTGTCATCCCTCTTCGAGACCAATTGGAAAGTTTCTTTGATTATCTGCTGCTGCATGTCTTCGTTCTGAAACCAATGATCCGTCAAGCAACCGTCAACCATCTCTTATCGATGAAAAATGTGCTTAAAAACATAATAATAGTGAAAAACACTTCGAAACGTGCAATTTATGAAACATGCTTCGAGAAATATCACACAAAAATCATTTTTTGACACCTGTCAACGAGCATAAACACGAGACAGCTGTTCCACGAAAATACAACGAAGAGGAAAAAGCACTCACGAAGTATTCGTAGAATTTCGACAGTCGTGGCTTTCCATGATTATTGAAAACTAAAATCGCCTTTATCATTTTTAATCCCACGTGAGAGAACTGCGAAAGTTCTCTGGCGATTATTCCATGGGTTTTTCGAGGTTATGTTTCGATATTGAGGTTATGGACGTCGAGTTAAACGACGCGAAGCTTTCTCGTCGAATATTCGCGTTTTCTCAGTCACAATTTGTACAAAATCTGAACTTATTTCGCAAAAGGAAGCATTCCGCGACGCTTATAAACGGAAAAATACGCGAGAACGATAATCTCGTTAGTGGCTCATTTTTCCGTAAAATTAATTCGCGGTTTCGCCGCGAGGGCGCGCCACCGTTCGGCTCAGTTGGCCGAGCGCACTCGTCGGGGGAGGAGCGTTTCTCGTCGCTCCGAAAGCATCTTTTTCGCTCGTCGGACCGTCCAGCATCGAAAAGATTGTGAAAAAACGTATCACGATCAACAGAAATGATCCTGGGGGAGAATTTGGTCGCGACGCGAACGAAGAGTCGCCGAGCATTGTCCTAAAAGCTTCCAACGCGAAATCCTGGCGATTCGGTAAATGGAGAGACGGAAAACATCGCGTGACTCTCCCCTCGCGCTCGAAGGGTGAGACTTTTATAATTTTTTAATTTTTACAATTAAAGTTTTTATGGTTTTTATTATATTTATTTTTTTTTGTATTTTTTAAACGAAACAGTGAAAATAAATCATTTTCGCTGTTTCCATATTATGCGATAAATGTAATTACACGCTGCGATGTAGCTGCAACGTAAATGCAATATTTTTCACGAGCGAGAACGCAAGGCGCGAGTTTTTGTTCGTCGCAAGTGTTTTTTCTTTGTTTTTTTTTTTTCTTTATTTTTTCGCAATTTTTGCACTCGTCGCGATAATGGGAGCAGCTGGGAAACAATCGCGACATTATTCGCAGGTTATCGGGAACTGACAGTTCCAAGGTCCGTAGAATGATCGAACGACGTAGCGCTGGATTAATCGCTCGTGAGCGAAATAAATACGCGGCGGAGTACAAAAATGCGTTTCTACGAGTCTCAGGGAACTTCGGGAACGCGAATTTTGCCTTTGCGCCACGATTTTCGAGCTTTTTTCGAGCCTAACCTCACTTTTTTGCCAAACATAACCTCCAAATTTGAGAAAAATTTACTCTGGTTTGCTGTCAAAGTGATTTTTCCTGAAAACAATTAGGATCGAGGCCTCAGATTGGCGAATTTTCAATGATGATGGTCGACAGATGGACAGAATACGTTTCTACGAGTCTCAGGGAACTTTGGGAACGCGAATTTTGCCTTTGCACCACGACTTTTTGAGCTTTTTTCGAGCCTAATCTCACTTTTTTGCCAAACATAACCTCCAAATTTGAGAAAAATTTACTCTGGTTTGCTGTCGAAGTGATTTTTCCCGAAAACAATTAGGATCGAGGCCTCAGATTGGCGAATTTTCAATGATGATGGTCGACAGATGGACAGAATACAGTTGCTGCCGATGGTGTTGCCACCTGCGAGCAGCATCAACGGCAATCCCAGCGGCAAGGCCAAAATGTCGTTCGTAAGGAGGCTCGCCCTTGGCTGCGTCGTCCTGGCGTTTATGGGCCTACTGTACGTCCCGGCTTATCACTCCGTTCAGGGCCCCTCGCTCGGCATAGGTGAGACTTCGTCGTCTGTGGGGTCCTCCGGTGGTTTGCACTTCCTAGCATCTGTAGGTATGCATCGTTAACCATCGCTTCACTCCAGTCCCGCCTTCTCTCATTTTAATCCAAGATTAAGCTGGCTCGCAAGAAATAACAACAAATCGCATCGCGATCTCCTACTTAGCATTCTCCGCTACATTTAACAAAAGAAAGAAAAAACTCTCAAATGTGAAAAATATGCTTTTGCGTCTATCTGATTCCTAAAAGACAAAATTTTGTCATGAAAACTCAAGATTAGTCATGATAAAAACTCAAAAGTAATGTTATAATTGTAAAACTAACTTCTGTTTTTCTTCCGAACCATCTTTAATACCCACCGACCTCTTACACACCTTTGTTTCTGTAACTTTTTATTAATTTTTTGCTCTCGTTCACCTTCGTATTTATTTTGTTGTAGTTTTTCTTTCTTGTAGTTATTGTTTTTTATTTGATCGACTCGTAATGACCTTTTTGTAACAACGTCAGTTTTTCAATTTACAAAGCTTTTTTTCTGACCTCTGCAAAAAAAAAATCATGCGCAACATTTAGAGAACGTCGGCTTCTAGTCGCACGATACTTTTTATTATCAGGCTTGTCTGGCTGTCAAAGTTTAACAAACAAATATACACACCAGGCTGTCTGCTCGCTATTGGACATTTGGGGGAAAATTCTGTATTTCGAATTATTCTCTCGACGCATTTATTTAATAATGAATAAATCTTATCTTTATTTATTATTTATTTTTGTCGATATTCAATTTAATCGATGCGGAAATATTTTTTTCAAATTTTTTTTATCTCCCTCTACCAATTGTCTATTAAAAAAGGAATAAGAGAAAAAGAAAAACAATTTTCCAGTTCAATTACCAGGCTGGGCGTACAATACGTCGAGGAATCTGAATTCCTACATTCATCCGGACAACGTGACGACCATTCTCAGTCCTCTGAAAGCCTGTAATCCCGTTCCTTACCTTCTCATTATTGTTTGCTCTGCGACTGAGAATCTGGACTCCAGGATGGCAATACGAAGCACATGGGCAAAGTCGGAGGCCATTGGTGATTTTTACAAGGAATCGGTCAAGGTTGCTTTTCTCTTGGGACAAAGCGACAATGACACAATTAATGTGAGAAGAAAAATAGTGATCACGATCTTTAAAAAAATAATATAGAATAATAAATACTAAGTACAAAGTAAAAAAAAATGATACAAAAAAGTTTATTCCAATGAAAAATTGATTTTAAAAATTTATTTTTAATTTGTTTGTTTTTTTTTTCCAGAATTCAATTATCGAGGAAAGTCTTCAGTATAATGACATAATTCAGGAGAAATTTCTGGACACCTACAATAATCTGACCCTCAAATCTGCGATGATGCTCAAATGGGCGACGAACAATTGCATGAGTGCGAAATATCTGATGAAAACCGACGACGACATTTTCGTCAATGTACCGAGTCTTCTGAAAATGCTAAAAGCGAGGCCCCAGGTTGCTGGAACTCTCGTTGGGTCAATTATATGCAAGGCGCGACCTATTACCGATCCAAAAAATAAATGGTAATTCGAATTAAAATTGTGAATTTTTCAAAAAATTCACAAAATTTTTTGAACTTTTTGTTTCTATTTTAAGAGCTTGTTTGATCGAAAATTTTCCGTAGATAACACTAAAAAAGTGGTCTGTACTTTTGACCAGATCCCCATATCTGTGTATTTTGGCGCGCTGATTCCGAATCTGGGGTCCGTTTTGTCCGTATACCGTCAAAATTTTGAGTAAATTGCGAAAAACTGTTATAAATGGCAAAAAACTGCAGTTTTCACGATAAAAAATTTTTTATCGAACTAGGACAAGCCTAATTTTTATGTATTTTGATCCCCTAAATCCAAATCTCAAGCTTATTTGGCCCATACCCCTTTAAAATCCAAGTAAATGGCAAAAAAAACCCTAAAAAATGCTAAAAATGGTTAAAAATTGCTATTATTACGATAAAAAAATATTCTGAAACTAAATCAAGTATGATTTTGATGTATTTTGATCCGCTAAATTCGAATCTCAAGCCTATTTGATCTTTTAAAATATAAGTAAATTGCAAGAACCCTCAAAAAATCTTTAAAAATTGCAAAAGATTGCAGTTAGTATGTTAAAAAAATTTTCTAAATTCAATTCTAGGATAATTTTTATGTATTTTGATCGGATCAAAATACATAAAAATCATACTTGATTCAGTTTCAGAAAATTTTTTTTATCACAATAATAGCTATTTTTAGCATTTTCTGGGAGTTTTTCGCCATTTACTTGGATTTTAAAGAGTGTACGGACCAAAAAAGCTGAAGATTCGGATTCAGGGGATCAATGTACACAAAAATTACACTCGTCTTAGTTCGATAAAAATTTTTGTTATCATGAAAACTGCAATTTTTTTGCCATTTTCATGGTTTTTCGCAATTTACTCAAAATTTTGACAGTGTACGGACAAAACGGATCCCAGAGTCTGGACAAAAGTACAGACAACTTTTTCTTTTTTGTGGCCCAGTGTAATTACTATCATTGATAGCGCAAAAAAGGCAATTTGAAAAAAAAATAATAACAAAATTAATGATTTTTTTTAGGTACACACCCAAATACATGTTTTCGGAGAGAACGTACCCGAATTACCTGTCAGGAACAGGATACGTGATGAGCCTGGACGTGGCGAAAAAATTGTACGTCGCCGCGCTCTCGACGCCGCTGTTCCACCTGGAGGACGTCTACGTAACGGGAATCTGCGCGAGGAGTTCGAGACTGCGCCCGACGAATCATCCGGGTTTCAGTTACCTGCCGAGAAAGCTCGACTTCTGCGTCCTGAACGGGGCGATGATGGCTCACAAGGTGAACGCGACGATAATGCACGCCATGTGGAACAAAATTCGGAGCAGCAACGCGACGAGCTGCCCCGAGCATCCCGAGCCTGAGAAAAAACTCGGGGTTACGAACAAGAATGGCAGGAACATCGGTTACTTCCTAACGAAGAGAAAACGCAACAATCGTTGCGACTGAAACGAGATTCAAAAGAATAATCTTCCATTTTCCCCGGCGTACAATTTTTATTTATTTTTTTTATTTTTTTCGTGATCAAGCTCTCTTTGGATTACTTTTTTCAATCTCGCTTTCGGTAACTTTATTATCGAACTGTGTTTCTTTATTCGCTCCTGGAACGACTGGGGAAAAAAAACACACACACATTTTTTTTTCCCCTCCATTTCGTCGCTCCTGGAACCACTTTTTCGTTTAATTCTTTCTTCTCGATCATTTTTTCCGACAGTCTCGGACCTTGCTCCTCTTTACTCTTCGTCGGAGGGAAGAATCTCTCGAGTCAGGGAATTATTTTTAGGAGTGTGCGTGAGAGTGCGTGTTGCCAAATTTTCGCATTTTTTTAGATCGAGTGGAAAAAGAGAAATATTCTGGACGTGGACGAGACAAGAGAATGTGAATGTAATTATAAGGAACGCTTTGAATATATTTTTTCAGAGTCCCGGTGTCGTAGGGCGTAAGAATGAGGAAAGAATTTAAAAAAAAAAGCGAGAGTATGTGACAAAAGGGAGAAATTGTCAATTAGATCTCCGAACAAATTCGTACTATCGATCGGTGCAAAATTTATTTTTCTTCAACGATTAGTCCATTAATGTTTGTTTTCGTTTCATGACAAATTGAGCATAAAATTGCTCTTGTTTTTGGTAAATGTGATATTTTTAATCTTCCATTAAATTAATTCCGAGTATACGTGAATCTCAAGTGAAACTTTAGTCGTAATGTGTAACGAGTTGAAATGCTTTTTGTTTCGGCGAGTAGGAGGATAAAACAGTTTTAAATGTTCCTGCAAAGCGAATTGGAAAGGGCTCATATCAATTTTAATTCGTACTGAAAAAGAAGAACAAGAGGGAAGCCTAATTCTAATTATTCAGCAGGTCTGCGAATCTCGAAAACTATATTTTTCTCGTTTTTAAAACATTTCTCCGAATGAATTGAAATTAGTGAGACAATTATTAAGACCGGAGAAAAAAAAATATCGCGCGTCTTCGGGCGTTTAGTAACAAGATAAAATATGTACGCAACGCTTAGTTCGCTTGTACCGTTGTTAATTATTTTTATTTTTTATCGAATCGAAGGGAAAAGTGTCTAGTGGCCTTAGAAATAAATTTTTACTCCAATGATATCACGAATTGGATATTTGTAAGGAAGTGACGAAAAAAAAAAACGTAACTGAGAAGAAACGGTGCTATTTAATATTCACGCGCAAAGAAATATTTCTTCTCAAAAAAAAGACACAAAATCGAAATGGTTTTTAATGATGAGAAAAGAGGTATAGAACAAAAAAGTAACACGAGAAATATCAACGCTTCGATAAGAAAATCTCGGTCCATAGGAGCGTAAATTTAAGAAAATTAATTTAAAAAATAGTCATCCCTTTATACGTAATAAATCCAAGATATTGTATAACAAAAGCGAGCTCTCTCTGTTCCCAGTATCGCATAAAAATTGCACGAAAGTGCGCAAAAAAACTGTTGCATTTGAAGGAAAAAAAAAAGAAATAAATGCAAGATCTTAAAATTGTTTAAACGAAGTCTATTTATTTTTTCAGCTTTTTGCGCTTTCTTTTTTCAGAATCAGTTCGTTGGGAATTTTCTTCAGATTTTTCAGTTTTATTCAGCCTGGCGAGTTTCTCAAGCATTTCAGCTTCCTGGCGAGCGATCCTGGCCAGTTTCCCATTCAATTTCAAACCGTGACGAGCCCCCTTGTGAGCTGTTCGCCCTCCGCAGGCCTCGAAGAGTGCCTCATCGCTCAATTCTACAAAATTTGGTTTTTCCTCAGTTTCCTCGATTTTTGTGCTCTCCGAATCGTTTTCGGGAACAACTTTTCCCTGGTCCAGTGTACAAGTTTTCATAAAGTTGCCGTACTGCAACTTTTTACTCTTCGAAAGTTTCTTCCGACTCGTTCTGGAGGTGGAAATCTCAACAGCATCTTCATCTCGTACACCAACTATCACCTCGTCCATTTTTTTCGATATCTCAACATTGCTCGAAGCCTTGTTGTAGACAGATTCCCACCACTTGAATTCTTTGTCGTCATGGCCAATTCCGGTAGTGTCAAATTTAAGTTTTGGCTTCAGCGCAGTCACCATCCCATCCTCGTTCTTTCCCAAGCCTTTTCCTATTTCGAGACGAGGCAACGATTTAAAAATGGCTTGATAAACGATCGAGAAGGCAAAATTATCAAAAATTTGTAGGTTATGTCTCAACATAACCTCAATTTTTGTTACTTTTATCAAAATAACTCGTAGTTTTGAATAATTTTTAATTCTTAGTTACAATTGTACGAAAATACTCACCTTCGGTCCAACCATACTTCAACATTTGAGCTTTTGCAAATTCCATGATCGAAGCACCATAAAAATAACCTTACACTTTTAAGAAAAAAACAATTATAATTGTAATATAATTATAATATAATGATAATTAGACTGTTGCTTCAATTCCACTTATTTTTATTGACTTGAATCGTTATTTTTCTTCTAAAAATTAACAAAAATAACGACGACAAATAGTTTCACAAAACCATGTGGAAAGCATTGTTTTGAATGATCTATATCTGTTTTACCGTTTATCGATTGAAACAAACTCCATGACGTCATCTACAAGCTTACGAAAAACGTAGCCGGTAAGTGGCGCCTCTAGCATTCATTTCTCGTACTTTTCCCAGCAAAGAAAAAACGCATTTTTATTACAAACTTATAAAATTACACGCCAAATTCACATTCAATAACTCGTCTCATAAAATAATCGTACTTAGAAGTAAAAATATAGAAAAATTGATGAAAAAAATGAACGAGAACTCGTTTTTTTTTCGTTCGAAAATTTGTTGACAACTGGGCAGAGAGGGCGCTACGAATCGGGCAAAATTTTCGCAATTGGAAGGAAAATTGTCGTGGGAGAGATTCGGGGAGAGGCGAGAGAGAACACGAAAATATGCGCGTGCCCCCGGGGCCGCGACAAAACAGAATCATTGGGAGTTTCGCGAAGTGCGCAAGCGCCTCGGGGGCGAAAAAACAGCTGATCGTCGATTCGATATCAAGATGGCTCAACGTCTGGAATTTTAGCGACGGGATCGTCACGAATATTCGGCAGGTTTTAACGCCACTCCCCGAATCTCTGAGGAGTCCCGGCAAAGTTTTCTCGCTCCTCCTGGTAAATAACCTCAAAATCTTGATCGTTTGACAGCTGTCAGACGCGACGTTCGCTCCGACGTGTCGCACGCTACGAGGTGGCCAAATTTCGTGACTCGGGGGAAAAAATACGACTTCGCTGACAGTGACGTCTCGTGTAGCAGACGCTTTTTTTTTACCGTTCTCTCGTGTTCGTCGTTTCGGAGCAAATATCTTGTTTTTTTTTTTTCCACGCAAAATCGTACTTTTTTCACTCCTGTCACTCGATTTTCTTCGAAATTTCCTCGTTTCGTCGTTATCGCTCTCTCGAGACGTGTGCTCGACTTTGCGTTTCTCGGCTTGTCAAGATTCAGAAACCAGCTGTCAATCTTCCTCCTGTTTTTCATCAATGTTGTCGATATTACGAGTACCCTCTGTTTTTTTTTTCTTGCCTTTGTCGATGTTCGAGAATGCTTATTTTTTACGAAATTTTGAATTTTCGACGCATACTCATGGTCGGTGACATTTGAATTCCAATTTTCGTATTTTTCTCTACAATTTTATCTTTATCTGAAAAATGTTCTTTCTGGCCATTTGAAGTCAATTAATAATGTCTATAAATAGGGATCAAAGCATTTTCGAGATTCTCTCGTACCACGAAAACTAATTGAAGTTAAGAGCTTTTTAGATAACGTATTTTATGTATATTTAAAACGTATATTTAAAACAAGCTTTTGTTTATTGTATTTGAGTACATATTGTTTTTTTTACTTTAATATTGTTTAAATGCATTAATATTGGAAATCAAAGACAACGAACAATTTTTTTCTTCCAGATTGTTAAAAAATGACAGCCGGCCCGAGTCTAGTCGTGCCCATCGTGCTCTGGGGTAGAATAGCACCGACGCACTGCATATCGTGCATCTACTTGTCGAAAGACCAAAAAACACTGGTTACCGGCTGTTACGACGGCCAGATATGTCTCTGGCAGGTCGACCCGGAGACGCTGAAGGTAAAATAAATTTTCCGAAAGAGGAATAATGGCCTTTAAAATATTTCAACAACCATATTTGTCATTCCGTAGTAAGAAAAGAGAAAAAAAATTCAATTTTTTTCGGTTACAGATGACTCCGAGGTGTCTTCTCGTGGGTCACAGCGCTCCGATATTGTGCCTCAGCAGAGCCAGCATAGTCATGGAGCAAAATTACATAGTCAGCAGCAGCGAGAGCGGAGAAATGTGCACCTGGGATTTGGTCGATGGAAAGTGTCGCGAAGCTGTCAAACTCAACAACATTCACACGCAGATGCTTCCTTACGTCTCCGCTGGAGGGGAAGACGTCAGGCTCTTTTGCTCTGGGTAAGAATAATGGAAAAATGTGATTTATTGCTTTTTTCACGTACTTAAAAAATGTTCATTTTAAAAATTATCAATTTATAATGATAAATTCGAAAATGTATAGTCGATGAAAAATATTCGTTAGAATTGTGTTTATTTTTTCCCAGGTATTACCCGGAGGTCCTCGTCATGAATCCCTTCAGTTTGGAAGTGCTATTCACGCTAAGCTCGAGAGTGAATCCGGATTGGATTAGCGCACTGCACGTACTGAGACCGGCCAAACGGAAAGGTCGGTTCTACGTGCACACAAGTTAGTTACACTTCATCACACCTACGCTTATTACCTCTCTACATTATTTATTTCTCTCTATTCCTATATACGGTTATCTTCTTTTTTTCACATTTTTTCGCGAAAACTCGGTGGCCGGATTGAAAAAAAGTCTATCCTTTGTTTATACGATTAAAAAAAAATATATATATATATATTTTCTAAATTTGGGAATTAAAAAAAAAATTAAATCATGTCTTGTACGTTCTTAATACGAGAAACTAACATTTTGAAATATTTTCTGGGATGTAAATATTATGTTTGAGATTTCTTTGTCCTTTGGGAAGGAAAAAATTTAATTCTCCGCTAATGGAAATTACGTTGTTACAGAGCATGTACAGATGAGATGAAAAAAAGGCCCGGTAGGCTGTATCTTCAGCTCCCTTGGCTCTCATATTTGTCGCTCGTATTCTTATCTCATAACTTCTCGATTAAGAATTTTTCTCTCAAGAGCTCTTTCAAGAAACTTTCTTCACATTCAACATTTACTAACTCAATCAATTTTATTCATTTTCTAATTTTTTTTTCTTTTATCGATATCATGACTTCTTTTTCTTTCTTTTTTTTTCATTTTTTTCGCTCTTTCTTTTCTTATTATTTTTTTTCTTCATACATTAACATATCGGAGTGTCAAAAATTACCCATTCGCTTAAACCACTCGCACACTCACTATCAGCAGCAATTTCATTGCTGACGTAAGTATTACAAAAAATAGTACACATTGCACAACTTGAGACTACAAACAAGGATGAGAACAGTTGAGTGGTTTTTACAATTTGTTAGAAGAGCGAGCATGGAATATATTTGAATCAATGTTAAAAAGTGTCAACAGCCCTTCTGTGTTTGCACACTCTTTCATCTTCTCTTATTCATTAGAATTCATAATCTTCAAGGATTCTCCATGTTCATAAAAATATAACCAGATCGTTTCAACTGCAATGCACAAAAAAAAAACTTTTGTTGCAAAATGTGTGGAAAACAATTTTGTTTTCTTTAAAATTGAATTCCATCGGTGTCTCATCCCATAGACATTATTTTAGCAATATCATCAGGTAGAAAGGACAAAATAAAAAAAAACTCATGAACATCAACCGCTTTTTAAATACATTATTGCCAAAATTCTTTGCTCTTCAACCATATCGTTAGATTTCATTTTCTGCACAGCGGAATTTTTTTTGTTGGCCTTTTCCTATCTGCACTTTTCTATTATTAGTTTTATTTTTTTCCATCGAATGGAAAGTAGAGTAGAATTGTCAATATTCTTGGCATGGATGCATGAAATACGCTCCAGAGTTTTTTTTGGCTTGATTTTAACATCAATGCGGAAGATATTTATTTAAAAAAAAAGTGAAAAACATTAACAATAATAACGTTCTGCCGAAGCTCTGTTTAGTTTGTATGTTAGCGGCTTTCGGTTTGGCTTCCGCAGTGTTCAAAATTTGATAGGGCTGAAAGTCTGTTGAGTGGCAGTTGAATGTGAATTATTGTTCGAAAGCAGAAGGGGACAAAATTTGTGATCCAAAGACAAAAAAAATGTTAGAAATGAACTGATGTGAACATTTTTAAAGATGATGTGGTGCTTGCGCTGACAACGACTGGGACAGTGAAGGTCTGGACCCTCTTGGGCCACGAGAACAGAAACAGTGAACCTCTCTACGAACACGAAAGCAAGCAGATCAGGTGTCTCAACGCACTGGCACTAACTTGTTGTCCTTACAATCAGCGAACAGTTCTCATCGTCTGTTCCAAATACTGGCAGGTAAAGGACAAATTTTTAAAAACAGTGTATCAAATTTTCTTACAATAATGGAAATATGGAATATTTCGTAAATACTATATCAATATAGAAGAACTAGAAAAATAATCTTATATATGAATCATTTTTTCCCAGATTTTCGATGCCGGAGACTTCTCAGTCCTCTGTTCAGTGAGTGCACCGCCAAGCGAAAGGTGGATGGCTGGAGACTTTTTGGCAGCCGATCGAGTGATTCTCTGGAGTGACGAAGGCCATGGATATCTCTACAAATTACCTGCCAAGTACGTTATCACTCACAGCACTTAGTTCAAAAGCCAAACAGACAATGTTTCACGATTATTCCTTAAAGTATGAGAACTGATTTTCCTCTTGCTCGTTTTATATGCGAAATTAAGGACAGAACTCATTGCGATCCCAAATCATGCTCCCAAAATGATCCTGAGCCCGAAAAAAATTTGTGTTATTGAAGAAGCTACTGATTTATTTGTTTCTTGATTCATTATAGGGTTCTGGTACACATCGAAAGGTAGACTTTTTTGCACGTAAAGGGTGCACACAATTAATATTAATTCTTGTCTTATTAACCTTTTATTATATAGTCAAGAGAGCACTTGGATGATATAGTTTATTCTCTACAAACTAACTCAACGTAGAGAACTTTGGACTAATACCGTATAGCTTTAACTCAAGCTTTGCATTATTAAAATCAAGCGTCAACTTCATCTCAGCATATCTCATTTCTTATTCGAACTGAGTTGATTTCCATTCTTTGCATCATCCTTGAGCCAATTGAAACTGCATTGGTCATTATTATGGAAAGCAAAGCAACTTTTAACAAAAAAGAATATGAGAGTGTCAAAGGATTTTTGCATCAGCAAAACGAATTTATGGACGAATGAAGAGAAGGATTACAGCAAAATTCGTTATTTGGATGCAGAGAAAACTAACGAAAGATATTTTAAAAAATCATCGAATTCATTTAATACATGCATTTTTTATTTTTTTTTCTCAACAATGTGCCTTTCCACATAATCATAACTTCACTAACTTCGTGGGACACATACTAGCAAGCTGAAGGGCAAGGCTCTCAGCAGGTAATCCTGAAAATTACCATACATAAATCTTTAAACGTTTAACTCTGTATTTGATATTTTCTCTCTTTCGAGCCTCTGATTTGTCTCTTCGTCCATTTTTTCCTCTTCCTGTATCATCTTCACTTACAGTCATTTTCCTTTTCTTCTTTGGTTTCCTTTCGGTATTTCTTCAGGGTCACAGAACTTTCATTTTTCATCCATTTGTTAGAAAATGAAGCTTAGCAAATAATGCATGATATTGCCTGAGGGAGAATGGGTGAGAACACCGCAGCAAAGACGAATGCAAAAATTTACTAAAATTAAGTTGGAATGGGAAAAAACTACTCTAGACACTTTTTTTACAATTTTCTGTGCGATTAAATAGCTACGCCACGATTCTAGCTTCAATTTGTGTGTTTGTTAAGATGTAATAAGACAGGTAGATCCTCTCATCGGTCGTAAAAATGAATTTTAGTCTTTTGAAATAAAAAATACTCAACTAATTATATTTAATTAATTTTTTTCATATATCTCTTAAACATGATTATTCCTTATCAAAGATTTAAAATAAAATTTCATATATATTAATTTTTTAAAAATCATTTGAAGAAAAATTTATGTGAACTGTTACGACAGAAAAGGAATTTTATAATGCAGTTAAAAGAAAGTTTTGAAGAAATAAAAGTTGCACGACCGCTGAAGGGTCTTAAACCAGTCGAAGAGGCTTAACGCTTTCTCAATTTATGGGTACGAGCAGCAGTGTACCGGACAACAAGAATTTCCATACACCATCTGCAGAGTATGATCAACCATATCTATACTGTACACTCAGCCAGCCAGGGGATAAGGTAAAATGGGTTTAATCGATACACACCAAAAAAAAAAATTTCAAACGGTAAGTATTAACTTTAAAGCGATGTTAAAAATTGCAGCCTCTGTCATGTCCACCAGCAATGAGACTGGTAACGGTTCAGCGTCAAAACAAGACTGTAAAGTACTTGGTACGAGGGGACAGCGAAGGTGTCATAATGCTGTGGACAGTGCCTGACCTCACTCCGCAGCAGCTGGCACAAATAAGTCAGAGGGACGCAGAGAAAACTCCAACTCTACCTCCAACGATACAGACTAGTCTCACCGAAGCTTGGGAGTCAATGAAACCCTGTCCTGTTGGAATCTTGGATCAGCTGGACACTGGTGATGCAAATGGCCTGAAGCTCACCGCATGCATTTACCTGCCGCAGCAGAGTCGACTAGTCGTTGGTAGAGAAGATGGAAGTATAATTATTGTGCCAGCGACTCAGACTGTCATGCTGCAACTCTTGCATGGAAATCATCAGCACTACGATGGTAAAAATTTTGAAAAAAATGCTGTTATTTAGAACAATATTTGCTCGCTGACAATTATGGGAAAAATTCTTGACTCTTGAATGACCTCTAATTCTAGATTGGCCACCGCACCAAGTCCTTCTCGGTCATTCAGGACGTGTCAATTGTTTGCTGTATCCTCACAGCGCAGCATCTCGCTACGACAGAACTCACTTGGTCTCAGGCTCCGTTGACTTTGCCGTTTGCCTCTGGGACCTCTACGCAGGGACTCTCATTCATAGATTCTGTATCCATGCTGGTGAAATAACCCAGCTGATGGTTCCTCCTGACAACTGCAGCGTAAGTTTGCTTCCTGTAATAGAAAAAAGCACTGCGATGGAATTTATTTTTCATCATTTATTGTATAACTTTTCTTCCTGTATTTTTGTAGCCTCGCATTCAAAAATGTGTCTGTAGCGTCGCTTCGGATCACAGTGTAACTCTTCTCTCCCTCGCCGAACGTAAATGTGTCGTTTTAGCGTCGAGACACCTTTTCCCCGTCGTTACGATCAAGTGGAGGCCTCTCGACGATTTTATGATCGTCGGATGCTCCGATGGCGCTGTGTACGTCTGGCAGATGGAAACTGGACACCTTGATCGAGTTTTGCATGGTAAAAAATTATAATTAATAAAATTTTTAATAATTAAAAAAATTAAAATTCGCAAACTTTTCGTTACTTTTTTTTAAAAAAGTTATACTCTTCTAGCTTTTCAATGAAGTTTTTTTTGTTAGATTCTTCAAATGATTCTTTTAAACAAAATTATAAGGTTTTGGTAATAACTTTTCATTGCAGGGATTATTGCGGAGGAAGTTCTTTATGCTTGCGACGAAAACACAATTGCTGCCTCTGGAGGCAGTGCAGCTGGTGGTGAATTGGGACTGGCCAATCCTGCGGTTCACTTTTTCAGGTATTTAAAAAAAAATTAAAAAATTAAAAAACGAAAAATGCACTAATTTCCAATTATTTACGAAACACAGATTGTATGAAAAATAATTCAATGAACACAAATTTTCAATCTAAGAAAATCTTTTTAAAAAGTTTTTATACTTTTAACATGTAAAAGTAAATTTTTGACGTTAAATTTGTAAAATTTAGATTCTGGATTTTTCCAAAAAGTTGCCAATTTTTTGAGTTTTAATTTGACTATCAATTAGTAACTTGAGCATTTTTTGACAATAATTTAAACATTTTTTTGTTGTTTAAACAATTAAATTGAAACATTTTGAATAAAACGTTTTGAAATTACTATCGATACAAAATGAACACTACTAATAATATGTTTAAAAAAATTCACAGGAATCTCATATTTTTAAATTTGTATTCTGTGTAAATTCACGACCCTGTTCTGGGGTTACGCTGACCCCAGCACTTTAAATGGATGCAGCAGACTCTTTATTTATCGTACGAAGGTTTAATTTTTTTTCATTTCATCGTTCAAGTCCTGGAAAATGAAATGAACTACAACAAAAAGATCTCATATTTGATTTATACCGAGAAAAGTGCAATTGAAAAAGCAAAATTTCGAAATTCCAAGATCGTCAAAATTTTCTGGGCTTTGGGGAACCCCTGTGTAGGGTCCTAGACTTAAATCTCAACAACTTTGGAGTTCGATAACTCTCGAACCACACGATAAAACGATTTCAAATTCGGGCACAATGTATTTATAAAAAATTTATTAAATTCTCATATTTTTAAAAAAAATCGCTCGTACATTATTCAAGAGAAAAATTAAATTAATTAAATAATTAATTAAAAAATTAAATTAATTCAAGAGAAAAATAAATTTTCCAGGGGTCTGAGGCATCGAAATCTTTCGGCGATTCGTCACGCGACGCAGCGAGGACTTCACCAGCTGCAGCAATTGCACGGAGGGGCTGGAAACGATCATGGGAACCAGATAAAGGCGAAAGGCTCTCCCCTGATGATTCAAGGCTTTCGAAGCAATCCGAAGGATCCGGAGAGTCACATTCTCTTCTTCGACATCGAGGCACTTATAGGTACGAGAACACGATCAGAGATTCCCCAGAATTCTTTTTAGGCATTCCGAGTTAGTGATAATACGAAGAGAATTTTCGAAACACAAACACAAAAAAAAAACATTGGCACACAGTACAATTGTTGAGCGACGAGTACGGCTCGATGTCACCGGGATCACTCGAGGCGCAGGGACTCATTTCTGCCTCGGAGTATCAAAAAGTCGCCGCTCTTACGCAGTCGGCCAGTCCCGACGCTCATAAAAAAATCGCAGGTAAGATCGAGCGAGGAAGAAAAAGCCTTGAGAAGAATAAATTAAAAAAAAAAATTAATCTTTGAAATTCAGGGGTTTGCGAATGTCGTTCGAATCGAATCGAATCGAATCCGCGAATTATTCGAAATTTTACGAATAATTTCGAACAATTCGATAAATTTCGCTAACAATTCGAATAATTCGCGAATTATCACTGGATTTTCGATTGTTTTTAATTCAAAGTTCGTTACATCGTGCATTAAAATATTAAATTTTCGAATAATATAGTTTTTTAAAATTTAAAACATTAAAAATAAATTATCCGAAGAAAACAATTGGTCAATTTTTTAAATATATTCATCTTTGTCGGTAACACAAAAAACATAGATACTTATATTGGTAAGAGATGTTTTTTATTCGTTTTGGTTTTTATCATTATTAATTTCTGTTTGGGAAAAAATGTAATTTTATTTCATGGTTTAAATAAAATGTATATTATTTGTAAATTTTATATTTTAATGCCGAACATAACAAACCCTGAATTGAAAACACTAAAAAATTCATGAATAATTTAATAATTCGCGAATAATTCGAATAATTCGCTAATTTTCGAATAATTCGAATTTTCGAATTATTCGCACACCTCTATTTAAAATGCATTTATGAAAAAAATAACGAGGTGGTTCGGAAGAGGCGACAAAAAATTAGAGCTACGTCGAACCTCCTTGAGACAAAATTTCGAGTTCTAGAGATGAAAATTATAGTTTTCAATATCGAACACGTCGATGTTCAATTTTTCAAAAATTCGTAGTTGATGCTTTTATGACGTTTAAGGATTGTTGAGGAACGAGAGTGATAAAACTTGAAATCCGTTTTGTAGACTTTTTCGGTCGCGTCAAGGATAAAGCCGGCGACGTTGAGAGAATTCTCAAGGAGAAAGATCGTCACGGTACCGTCTTGAATTACTCTGTGTTTTCGTCGTAAACTAAGTTCCTTTTTCTTTTTTTAGCGTTCGATGAAAAACGAGGGCGGATATAGAATATTTATCGAAAATTGGTAAACTGTCAAAATTTTGACAACCATCAAAATAGAATATTTATCGAAGAATATTTATCGAAAATTGGTAAACTGTCAAAATTTTGACAACCAACAAAATAGAATATTTATCGAAAATTGGTAAACTGTCAAAATTTTGACAACCATCAAAATTTGACAACTGTCAGAATCAGCCAGGATTGTCAAAAAACGAAGAAAAAAAGAATATTTCAAATTGTCAGATCCGTTTTCGTCGTTCCAAAAACGTGTTTTTTCCACCTTTATTTTGACTAGACCAATTTTTTTCTCACGTAGATTAGAAGGATGTGTTCATCAAAGTCGTCGAATAACCAATTAACGAAAATCTCAATCCGAATCTCCTCTTGTCTCTAGGTATATTGGCAAAAATGAAGGAAGGCGCGGAAAACGTGCATACTAAGTTGCAGGCCAAGGCGGAGAGCGTTGGCCTCAAGCCGTCGACTCTTGACGGCAAAGGTCAGCCAAAAGCATCGCGAGTCCACTCAATCATCATTTATTTATTCCTATTATCGATTTTGCCAGCAATCGAATCTCATCATTTTTTTTCTCATTTTTTTCCCCGCAGCATGGATTTTTCACGATTCACATTTTTTTTTGCTTGACATCAAATTCCCTCATGCGTTGTCATAGACAGTTTTAAACGTGACAATGTCTATCGTCGTAGATTCGAGGTGCATGCTGTCAAATACTTCATTCTGGAGTACAGATTGAGTGAAAAGAAGCGATTTTATGATTAATTATTGACTAAATGACTAATCAAACAATGAAAATTGACCAACAAACCGTAAAAACCAACTACCAAACGGTAACAATCGACCAACAAACAATAACAATCGACCAACAAACGATGACAATAAGCCACGACAGACTTTGTCACGTCAGAAATTTACAACCGTCTGAGACACGGATGCGATATGTTGTTTATTTTTTAATCAATGGGTAGCAGCTTCGTCGTTATATACATGTAGGGAATTGCATTTAGCGACACTATTTATTTTGTAATTATGACGAATGTCGATTTTCAATGACAGCGATCATTGAGAATCGGGATCGATATTTGGCACGCGTGTCATACGAGCACCATCTGCAGAGAAAGCGTGACGATCGTTTCCGGTGCTTGTCAAATTGGATGCTAATGCTCGTGAATTATTGCAGGTGAAGGCTGGAACAACAACGAGGCAATGAGGAACAACCTGAAGCGGAACGGAGCGTTCAACGAGCCGAACGCGACGATGGAGGTCGCCCAGCTGTTGCTCAGCCTGCTGCACGCCTGGGGAATGGACCAGGACCTCGACCGAGTCTGCGAGGGAAAGCTTGGCCTGCTGAGGCCCATGGTGCCCGTCTCTTTCGGAGTTCTCTCGAAAGGAGGTGATGGATTTTGAGATAAGAGAAGAAAAAAAGGAGTCGCAGAGGGATGCAAATTGACAGAATGTCAATTTCTTCTTTCATCAGGTTACATGTCCCTGCTGCTGCCAACGTGGCAGGCCCATCTTGAGCCAGCGGAAGAGCCGGCGACCCAGCTGGAACAACGTCTGCCCGTCGAGCTCGTCAGGCAGGACCGACTGACGAAGGCATTCACGTCCAGAGCCCACTGGGAGTTGTCAACGACGTTGACGAGCAACCATCTGCTGGCCGTGGTCGCGCTGGCAAACACGCTCATGTCGATGAACAACGCTACGTTCGTGCCGGAACAAGAGAGAAATCGAAAAATGCACAGGTTTGTAATCCAAGTAAAACCATAAACACGCTCTTGAGAAAGAAAAGGGCTCTTGATTTCAAACTTTCAAATAATCTCTCCAATTCTTCATTTCATTTTTTTGACATAAAAGTTAGTTGTCAATCTTAAGTTTCCAGTAGTTCGGCGTTTAGTACGTTTTTTTTACGGCAAAGATCGAAATTGTTTAAATGTCAGACCTGGCAACAGAGCTGGCGTTAACTGGAACAAAGCCGAAGAGGAGAACGAGGAGATGTTCACGGTCCAGCAGGCTCAGATAAAGCAGGGATGGTCGCTGCTGGCGACCCTTCACTGCGTACTCCTGCCAGACAAAGTCGCCGCACTGGGCGGTTCGAAGACGTTCAAACGGCCTCAGGTGGAAATGATGGCAAGAAGGTGGCAACACCAATGCCTCGAGGTCCGTT
Source organism: Cremastinae sp. A BG-2022a (assembly GCA_030522545.1). Lineage (NCBI taxonomy): Eukaryota > Metazoa > Arthropoda > Insecta > Hymenoptera > Ichneumonidae > Cremastinae sp. A BG-2022a. The sequence goes on along the minus strand of JAPYYW010002373.1, from coordinate 2,799 downwards.
CGATTAACCTTTTCATGATTCAGTAATCTCTGAATTTCATAGAATTTCGTCAAAAAATGGACTTTTGACAAAAATTCTGTCAAGTAATGGACTATAGGCAGAAATTCTGTCAAGTAATAGACTATTGACAGAAATTCTGTCAAAAACGTTTTTTTTTAAATTCTCTTCTAATACTTGAATAATTAATTTCAGGTGAGGGAAGCCGCCCAGGCGCTCCTGCTGGCAGAGCTTGGCAGGATGGGTCCGAAGGGACGTAAAGCTCTAGTTGACACGTGGTCGCAGTATCTTCCGATGTACAGCACCCAGGAGCCGATAGCTCCACAGCCACAGAATCAGAGTCCGCCCTCGGTGAGTCCGGTACCGCCGGGTGAGTCCGGCCAGGAAGACGAGGACGAGGAAGAGGAATTGACAGAAGAGATTAGTGTCACGAGAAAGCCGTCGAGCGTCGCCGAGCTCAAGAGGAAGCAAAACACGGCTGTTGTCCTGCTTGGCGTGATCGGCGCAGAATTCGGGCAGGACGTCGCGACGACCGGCCAGAGGAGGGACAGCGAGCAACGCAGAAAGAGCTCGGTCGCCGAAGGCTTCGGCATCGGGAACAATAATTTAGCCAGGCACACGAGCATGGCCCTGACTCATCTTCTCCACGCACCACACTCGCCGAAGCTGCCGATGCACACGTCCCTCAGGAGGGCCGCCATTGATCTTATCGGAAGAGGATTCACAGTTTGGGAACCTTATCTCGACGTGTCGAAGGTAGAATCATTCATATTTATGAAAATAATTCTAATGATTATAGTGATGAAAAATAGTTCTAAATCCTGTCGAAAGTACATTTTACACAGAAAATTTGTCAGAAATGGACCCTTTGGCAGAAATCCTGTTAAGAAATGGACCCTTGGCAGAAATTCTGTCAAAAAATAGACCCTTGGCAGAAATCCTGTCAAAAAATGGACTCTTGACAGAAATTCTGTCAAAAATGGACCCTTTGGCAGAAATTCTGTCAAAAATGGATCCTTTGGTAAAAATCCCGTGAAAAAATGGACCCTTGACAGAAATTCTGTCAAAAAATGGACTCTTGACAGAAATTCTGTCAAAAAATAGAATTTTGAGAAAAATTCCGTCTTGATTTTTAAAAAATGTTCTCTATTGTGAATGAAGGTGCTTCTGGGACTGTTGGAAATGTGCTGCGACGCGGACAAGCTCGTACCAAGCATGACGTACGGATTGCCACTCACACCACAGGCTGACAGTTGCAGAACGGCTCGACACGCCCTGACGCTGATAGCGACTGCCAGGCCGGCTGCCTTCATCACAACCATGGCCCGGGAGGTTGCCAGGTTCAATACTCTCCAGCAAAACGCCCAGACTCTTAATGTCAATCTCGGAACCAGCGTCCTCGCCAGAGCCAAGCCGGAAATTCTCAGGATCGTCGAGCAACTCATCGACAAAATGCAGAGCGAAATGAGCGATTTGCTAGTCGAGGTTTTTCCAAACGAACATACTTTTATTTTTCATTCATTTTTGAATTTATAAATTTCACACGGTTTTTTTTGCCAAATCTCGAAGTAATTGTGAGTAAAATTGACGTAAAATTTCACGTTTTTTAATCGTTTTTTCTCGTTTCAAGGTCATGGACATCATTCTCCACTGCCTCGATCCAGGTCATCTGAAAACGAAGCCCCTCAGCGAAGTATTTCCAGCAGTCTGCAGATTCAATCAGGTTAAATTACAGCGAAACAAATATTGCAGAACGAAGAGAAAAATTAGTTTGACTGAAAATTGGAAAACAAAAATTCTGATAAATCGATTAAAAATTAATGAAAATAAAGTATCGTGTGAAATATTCTTTTTTGAACGAAATTATTGTTTTTCACAGGTTAGCCATTGTCCGGCGACACGTAGGATAGCAGTCGGTGGTCGTGGAGGCCAACTGGCTCTCTACGAGCTCCGAGGAAACGTCAAGTGTCAAACAGTCTCGGCTCATCAGGCTCCGGTCACCGCTCTCGCCTTCTCCCCGGAAGGAAAGTTCCTCGTCAGTTACTCGTGCACGGAAAACAAGCTCTGCTTCTGGCAGGTTCGTTCCGAAAAAAAACCAACTTTTTCTCTCGATGAACCGTCAACGACAAATTTTATGAATTTTATTTAAGGAGGTTCTATCGTATTTTCGCTCGCGCGCATTCGTCTTACGTGTAAAGTTGAGGCAAAAATCATTAAACGAAATTATTTCCAAGATAATCTGACGAAAATTAATATTTAAGTTCTTTAATGTCATATTAAAATGTGTTGAAAATTTTGGGAAGCTTTACCGTGCAGATGTCAAGTTATTCATTATGTAAAATCGCAACTTTTAACACGTGGTCATATGAGAGTCACCAAAAAAAACGCAATTTTCAAAGATAAATATCTCGAAGTTAGGTATCACATTAATCTCAAGTGCCAAATTTTGACGAAGAAAGTTAAAAAATAAATTTCATGTGAGAAACGATAGAATCTCCTTATACAATTTTTAATATTTTGCAATGTTGAGTAAAGTTTCAAAATTTTCGTAAAAATTGGAATTATTAGAATTTGCGATGTTTTATATTAAAGTTTAGAAATTGAAAAAAACTTTTCAAAAGAATTTGAAAGAATTAAAAAAGTTTAAGAGTATTTAAAAGTTTTCAGAACTTGAGATTTCAGAATTTTCAACTCCAGTAATTGTTTAAGGTGGTTCGGCAGAAACAACAAAAAAATTGAGTTACGTGCAACCCCCCTATTTTTTTTGAGCAACGGGCAGTACACTATTTAATACGTTTAATT
>JAPYYW010002372.1:0-24116 GCA_030522545.1 Cremastinae sp. A BG-2022a | reverse complement strand
ACCGAGACAATATATTCAAAAGTTTGTCCTTATGTGTTAACTTGATGTAAAATCATCAGTTGAAATTTCTTGAGACAGAATTTATTCAAAAATTGCACAAATTTTTATTACCATTATGTTAAAGTGTTTGCAAAATTTAAAAAGGCTTTACCATGTAGTTATTTAGATATTAATTTTTTTAACTGCTATTTTTAACATGGGCTCTTATGGGAGATTCGAAAAAGCAACGACTTTCAATGTATAATATGTATCAATTTATAATATCTCGATTTCTATATGGTGAAGCTTTGTAAAATTTGACACATGTTTTCATTTGACACATTTGACACATGACTTTAAAGAAGATCTATGCAAATTTTTAAGAAAATCTGTCTCAACACGGTTTTGCGATTGTACTACCTTAAAGGATCTGCTACATACCCTGATGTAAATTATTCATCAGACAATATAATTATATTACATACTTGATCAGTTTTATTTTTAGATTTTAACATAATATGATTAATAATATCAAAAATTCGTCAGAATATATGTCCAAAAATTTTCAGAATGACCAGAAATTGGAACGTTTTCTAACGTATGAGCGATTTTTTTAAAAATATGAGAATTTGATAAATTTTTCATATTTTGTTCTTAAACATATGAAAAAATTTTGCGAAAAATTTGAAATCGTTTTACTGCATGAATAGTTTACGAGTAATCAAACTCCAAAGTTGCTCAGATTTAACATTACTTCTTATGCAAGTTTGCAATTGGAAAGCTATATAGTTTGATCCCAGAAAATAGATTTTTCTCTCAAAGATGTATTATCCCAAGTCAAAATATGTAAGAATTCATGAATCTTTGTTTACATTAAAAGATATAGAGCTATCAAAAGTTTGAATTATCTCCAAAACAGTTCATAAAAGATATAAAAATAGATTTTAAAAACTGAAATTTTGCAGTACTACTCGCATTATATCATGATCAATGTTTTTTTTTTCATTAAACCGTAATGAGATAAAAATACATGAACTCAATTTTTTAACAATCATCAATAAACATATACAGTGGTTAATTAAAAATTAAACCTTTTACGCACCTCGTCAACCCTTTTATCGAGAAGATATGCAGGAAGGTTGTAAATCTGGTTATAATACAATTTTCTTCTTTCAATGTTAGCCCACTCTCTCATAGGATCCATCATTCTTCTGGCAATGCAGATAGCAGGCAAAAACATGGTGTCGACATAGGGTAATTCTTCAGATGCCTTTCTTTCACAGGATTTTATTCCGAACATTTCAATAATCATGTATCGAACTTTGATGAATTTCGAGACCGTTTTTATGACTCTGCTAAGAAAAAACTCAGCCTTTCTACAAGCATCGTTCTCTCCGAGGGCCACAACCGAGCACTTATGGGTAAGTATAAAGTCAGCGAGAATACGATGGGCTGCTTTTTCTGCATTGAGACAATTGTTGAAGAAAGGAAATATCTTCACAGCTTCAAGGACCTCCTGATCCTCAGATAAAACAACCACCTTGCATCCAATATTATCAATACCAGGCTCAATTCCCATCACAACTTTATTTTTAACCGGAGCCATCAAGAACAAAGATTTTATGGATTTTCCATATTGTTTTGTCAGAAAATATTGAGCTTTCCTGGTCAAACTACTTCTCGTTTGTTTCGATATGAATTCTGCCATGAAGTTTTCCCAAAGGTATTGAATAGCATTTGCCAGTAATTCCCAGGCATCGTGGTCACTCTTCAAGAACTCGTCGTACTGTTTCACACAATGTTCTTCGAATTCATCCAAAAACGATATTTCAATGTCTACTTCCACGCTCAATCTTTTCGAACTTTCACCATGATTTATCTCCATAACTGCATAAGAATTTAGAGACGTCACACATGCAGAAAAATCATCATAATCTTCGTAATCGATGTCCATGATGCTTTTTGTACGATGACAACTCTTTTCCAACTCTTCTCCCACATCGTCCAACTGAATGTTATTTCGATAAGTTCTAATTTTTGGCGGATACAAAGCCAATAGTCGCTTTATTTCTATAAACGTCGATACGTCCTTGTTAATTTTATCAGCAATAAGGGCATAACCATATTCATCTATTTCGCAGTTATCCAACTCATCGTTCAACTGCCTGCTGAATGCAGATTCAACGTGTTCCAACTCCTCGAGAGATTTTACTGATTCTATATAATTGTCTATTACCGGTGTCCATTTATTATTTCTTTTTAATTCTTTTATAAGATTGTTTGCCTTTTGTTTTATCTCGATGGCATATTCGTGAGAGATTTTTATGTCTTTCAACGTGTCAACATCCATCTCCCCGATCACATCGCGTCTGTAATGCGTGATAAACGGGATCGTAGTGTTCACTTCGAAGAGCTCAACCAAATATTGAGCCACCGATCGATTTATGTCATAATTTTCGAGGATATAATCGACACATGTCCACCCGGCATAACCGGTGGTGTTCGATGTCAGGGGAAAATCATTGTTGTTTGTTATGAGTCGAGCGATCGAGTTTACATTATTCTGACTTCGTTGCTGGTTATTGAAGTAACGTTCGTTGAAGAACAAGGTCGCGTTTGTCTCTAAATTTCCTTCTTGGTAAACAAACGCGTCTTGATGAAGGTTTCGTTGCCAAGACGTGTACTCGTACTGCGGATCCTTTTCGAATAACTTAATAACTCGCATTTCTTCCATTTCCCGATATTCCTGAAGCAACTTTTTGTTGTAAAGCGCCAGTTGCGCAAATTTCTTCTTCCACCCTTCCGTGCAAATTTTTGACCCGTCCATAGCTACTCTTGATACCTCGTCTTCTTTCAATATGAATTATATACAGATTTATTGCTTCTTTTAATATATTTATTGAAGTTCAACCATTTCTTCCTCACTTTTATCTCGCCTTTGTATATCTCGTCTTCTTTTAATGAACCATATATATAGTTTTATAGCTTCTGTTAATATATTTGAAGTTCAACAATTTCTTCCTCACTTTTATCTCGCCTTTGTATATCTTGCCTTCTTTCAATAAACCATATATATAATTTTATAGCTTCTGTTAATATATTTGAAGTTCATTTCATTTCTTCCTCACTTTTATCTCGCCTTGGTATATTTCGTTTTATTTCAATGAACCATATATACAGCTTTTTATTGCTTCTGTTAATATATTTGAAATTCATTCATTTCTTCCTCACTTTATCTCGCCTTTGTATATATTGCCTTCTTTCAATGAACCATATACAGCTTTTTATTGCTTCTGTTAATATATTTGAAGTTCATTCATTTCTTCCTCACTTTATCTCGCCTTTGTATATCTCGTCTTCTTTCAATAAACCGTATACAGCTTTTTATTGCTTCTGTTAATATATTTGAAATTCATGAATTTCTTCCTCACTTTTATCTCGCCTTGGTATTCTTCATTCTTTGTATTATTTCTATACCCATTTATGTACACACACACACACACGTTGTCAATTTAGTTATTTTTACGCACGTTTTGCAAGGAAATGGAAGTAGCGAGTCCTCTCTTAATTTATAGTCAACTCATCGCACTTTCTCGATCATTTCGTCGCCCTACGATCACTTTATCACCCGCCGATGTTTCGATCTTCAATGCCTCGCGTCACAATCGAAATTCGAACTCTGAAAGTCACCCGGCAAAATAACACGAGGACGGACCAATAGAAATTCAAACAGGAAACGTCAAACTCGCGTCACTCTTGCGCCCTGCATGTAATTGGCTAAAATGTTACAAGACGTTCCACTTATCGACCAAAACGTCTACAAAGACCCAAAATCAATGTTACAAGGATTGGTCGAGGGCTTTGTGGGCGACAAGTGGAACTTGCTTGTAGTTGATACGTGTTCCCAGCGAGATGTGAATTTGGTTTTCATAACCTTCAAAACGGTACATACATAAACAAATAAATACGTATGGATTTATATTTTTGTTTATAGACACGACAGCAGTCTATTAAAACTTAAATCATTTCTACAATTTCTATTGTACATAAGTGTTTCAAAGTCGAATGTTTTTAGCTGAAATTTCATATTGAAAAATTAAAAAAAAAAACATATTTACATCAGGATGAGTCGAATAAAATCGTTTGAGAGAGAATTTCTTTAAAATTTGCACAAATCTGCTTTTTTGAGGTCATGTCGAAATGTATGCAAAATTTTATGAAGCTTAGTAATCGAGATATTAATTGTTGATAGTCGTCACATTTTTTTATCTCTCACAAAAGAGCCATTGTTAAAAGTGGCAATTTTTAAAAATAAATATCTCGATAAGCACGTAGTGAAGCCTCTTTAAATTTTGCACACATGTCAATATGATGTCAAAGAAGATTAGTTTAAATTTTGAAAAAATTCTGTCTCAAAAAAATTCAAGTGACGATTCAACACTTAGTTAACAAGTACAGCCAAACTTTCAAATCGACCGTCAGCCAAATTTTGGAATGGGCCGTCATGCATCTCCTACCTTAACCTTTAAAATAACATTCCACTAAATTATAAATTTTTGTTATTCGCAGGTTCATTGTACAATAAAATTGATTGGCAAAAAATCAAGATGAGCTCACGGAAAACAGGTTCATCCAAAGACCCTGACAGCAAAGAGAATGATGGGAGAATTACAATAAAAGTGGCGGAGAGACCAACTTTTATACTTAAAACTAGAGAAGGCGAGAGTCGAGCTGTATCACCCAGCCAGAAAAATGGAGCAAAGTATGTAGTACTTACTTTCAATGTATAGTTTAAGGAGGTACTTGCATTTAGCGGTTTTCAAAATAATTTTTTAAAAATTTGCACAAACGTTTCTTAACACGGTATGCAAGCGTGTGTAAAATTTGAACAAGTTTCACCGTGTCAAAATTGTGATATTAAATATTGAAAATGACAATTTTTCGGAACTTACCATAAGAGCTCATGTTAAATTTATTATTTTTAACATTGAGTATTTTGATAACTGAACAGTGAAACAATCTTAAATTTTTCCAGCATTTTAATGCAATGGTAAAGAACATTCACATGGTTTTTCAAGACAATATCTTATATAAATAAAAACCCGGACCTTTGCCTTTAGTTTGCATGGATAAAAAAATTTGATACTGCCCTTAGCACAAGTACCTCCTTAAGAGTACTAAAACTTTGATATTAGGATACTTAGAATCTGATATCATGGGTTAAGAATTCTGCAAAATACGTTTTGTTCTAATTTTCCCTTTTATCTGGATATATCATTATGTTTAAAATTTTAATAACTTTGATGATGTTTTAGAACCTTTTTGTAAACTCTATTTATCAACGAAATTTAAAGGGCTCTTTTGCATTTCAGAAAAGAATCTGAAACTCCGGTCAATCCTTCTTCTAAAAATCTAGAACGTGAGTATACTGTCTAAACATTGATTTAAAAAAAATCATAAAAATTTCATTTTTACTTTAATTTTTGCGTATTTGAATACAAGTTTAAAAAAATTTACAGCTCGAAAACTAATCTCAACTCAAGGTGAAATGACGAGTTGTATCAAACTGATGGATGACTCTGGGCATCTGTGTCAAAACGCATTGGATTATTTGCAGGACCAGCAAGATTTTCTGGTTGTTGCGTGTGTGGGCCCTCAAGGTGTAGGAAAATCGACGATTCTCTCTCTCTTAACTTCAAATTACGCGTTAGTATTTTGATTTGATTTTAAAAAAATGTAGCTTATTCAAACTTCCATTGTTCAGAATTTTTTTTATCGTGTCCTTTTATATTTTTGAATAATTTTTTCGCCACTTTTAATTATTATTATTTTTTTTTTCATAAAATCAGGAGATAATGAAAAAGAAATCGTAATCATTAAATAATTTAAAATGGTGTTGAAAATTGAAACAAGAAGAAATATTTTCATGTCATTAATTTTTTCAGATCCAACATTTTTCCAGTTCAAGGGCTCTCACACCACGAGAGCGGAGAAAATTGCACGGTTGGGGTAGATTTTTACGTGACGAAGAATCGAGTCATATATCTCGATACTGAGCCGATACTTTCCGGGCCTGCGGTCGATAATTCCAGCTCTCACGAGCAAAAAAAAAATTTGTGCGACTACTTTACTTGTGAAAACAACGTGGAAGTGCAATCTTTGCTATTCGTCGCTATGTTGTTCTCAGTTTGTCACGTTGTTATCTTCGTTCAAGATTGGTTTGTTGATCCTCACTTGGTAAGGTAATCACAATATTTTTTTTTACAAATATCTTTTCTGCAAACTTATTTATAAGTATTTTTTATGTTTTCCCATTTTTCACACAATTTTTATACGCACTTTGGTATATGTATTTTGAGAATTAAAAATTAAACTTTATTAAAGTATTTTTTTTTAATTGAAAAAGACATTTTTCTCGTTGGTATCCATTCGAAGTTTTGTCCGTGTTCGTAATTTAGTATATTTTTAAAAATTGAAAAATAATGTAATATTCATTCTCCAGGTTTATTCAAACAGCTGAAATGTTAAAACCGTCGAAAACGAGTATGCATCAGGATTACGTTGAATTCTATCCGCATATTGTATTTCTCCACAACAAAGCAGAAATTCACGATTTTTTGCCTAGTACACTGGAAATGATGAAAGTAAATATATAAAATTTATTTATCTCTTCAATAAATTATATATTCTGAAAAATTTTTTTGTCGAAAAAATTGCGTTTTAAACTTTAGAAAAAAAATGTTGTTTTTTCCTTAGAAAATGTATACAACAAACATGTTAGTTTTCATAGAAAAATAGTTTAATGTTAATTTTTTGTTCCTTTTTTTTAGGATTTTTACAGCAAAGCATTCGTCGGTTCAAAATTACACACTCAGAGTGGCTTGCATATGAATTCTAGCTCGGTGGATTTGGATTTTAATTTATTTCTGATACCGATCATCAAATCAGATGGTATATTTAAAAAAATATTTCCTTTATTATTCACTTGTTAAGGTAGTTGTCTCGTTAATGTGCATTTTTTAGGAATTGCGTTAAAACGTCTGCATATGAAATTTCAGTATTATTATCCTGGCAAATTTGAAATCGTTTTACGGAATGGTTTAAGAGTTGTCAAACTCCAAAGTTCTTGAGATTTAACATTGTTTCTTACGGAGAATTCGTAAATTTGCACTAAATATAAATTTAAAAATATGAGATTCTTGTGAATTTTTTCTTATATACATTCGTAATAATATTCATTTTGTATGGACGATAATCTCAAACGTTTTATTAATTACATATTGAAAAATGTAACTGTTTAAACATTAAAAAATTGGCAAATTTTCTACAAAAGCCAGAGTCTGAGTTCTACAAATTTAACGTTGGAATCGTTTATCCAATACATCCTTAATTTTTTATGATTTTCCTTGCAAATGTCATTTTGTGCAGACGAACTGGCGGCAATGGCGGACGAAAAATTGAAGTATGACGATAAAACGAGGAACGAATTGATCGAGGAACTGCGCAAGAAGATTCACGGCGTTTCGCGAAGTCAAATGTCACCAATGGCGCTGACAGAAAAAAACTGGTTAGACATTGCGACATTTAATGTTTCGAGTGATACAAAATTGACAAACGTATTACCGTGTATAATAAAAAAAAAATTTATTTGGTATTGATCAGTTTTTGTTACACTACGATTGTTTTTTTTGTTTATTTTTTTTCAGGTACCACTACGTAATAAAGGTAGTAGAGGCCATGATGATGAATCGTATCACTATGGAATACGGAAGGTTCATGCCGTGAACAGGCATAGCTTCGATGTGACGGTACACGATTGAAATTTTACTACAGGTAAACAATATCGTTAAATTAGCAACGTTGATGCGCAACAAAATTCTTTCTATTTTATGGTTTCATTTAATTTTTTTAACGGTTATATTCTAAACGGGACGAAAGATTGTCACATAATATTCTGTAGAAGAGAAAAATAAGAAGAAATTGTTTTATTGCGTTCCATCGATGTAAATTTTCGAAGATATCGTAAATAATTATTAACTCTCAGGATACATTATGCGTTAGCATAATCCAAGCTATTTGGTATTTTGATAAAACATTTTATATATCTAGTTAAATTTTACACCATTACTTTTTGAAATGAAAAAAAGTATCAAAATTTTATTGAAACCATCGTATTCCAGAGGAATTTTTCTATTCATTAAAAAAAAAGAAGTCGATTAAAGTTGTCGGATTACGCTAATCCATGTACATTCGGGGTGTGTGTTTTTTTATAGTACGTAGCCTGAGAGTTAAATATGAATATTAGATTTTATAGTGATTTTTTTTGTGAATAAGGCCAAAGAGTCTGTCTCCGTTCGTCCACGAAATTCTGTTGAAAATTTCGACTCGAGGATGAATTTTCGACACTTTTCTCTCTCTCTCTCTCTCTCTCTCTCTTTCTCCAACATTTCTATTGCTTTTTAATTATCACTTTTATGATGATCATGCCTCGCAGATAAAGCTGTTTCCTACAATAATCGACAACACATTTACACAACAGCTTTCAACTTACATCACAAATTGCAGATCGATGATAGATTCATCGCATAAGAGTTTTTTTCTCGTCACACAAGAGTCACGTTCTAATCTCGTTAAAATTCGCATTGAGCGCAACGAAAAAAAAATTTTGTTGATACGCACATACGATTTGTTTCTACGATTGTAAATGTTTGCTAAGGTGATGTGAAATACCCAATTTTGAGTGAATTTTCGGACAAATCCCACGTTCGTACATTGATTTTTTTTTATATTTTCGAAATATTTTATATTTCAAAATTTGAGAAACAAAAAAATGTTTTTATTTTATGTTGTTTTTTACATTTTTTAAATTCCAAGAGTGTCACGTTCTAGTATAGCATACGCTGCATGACATATTCAAATTTCAGTTCATTTGCTTGAAAAATACAAGCGTGGGATTTGATATTCTTGGAATTTCAAAAAAATCTTTTTTTGAATGTTTTTTTTTCATTTTTAAAAATTTCGAGAATTTCATGTACTAGTATAGCGTCCAAATTTCAATGAATTTGTTTGAAGACTACGAGTAAAGGATTTATCCGAAAATTCACTGAAAATATAGGGTGTTTCGCATCACCTTAAGATAGGAGTCGCGTAAAATCATTTAAGACAGAATTTCTTAAAAATTTGCACAAATTTTCTTTGAGATCATGTCGAAATGGATGCCAAATTTGAAGAAGCTTCACCATCTAGTATTCGAGATATCAATTGTTGAAAGTCGTCACATTTTTTGATCTCTCACAAGAGCCCATGTTAAAAGTGGCAATTTTTGAAAATAAATATCTCGATAACCACATGGTGAAGCCTCTTTAAATTTAGCACACATATTAACATGACGTCAAAAAAGATCAGCATAAATATTGAAAAAATACTGCCTCAAAAAAATTCAAGTAACGATTTAACATTAAGTTAACAAGTACAGCCAAACTTTCGAATCGACCGTCACGCGACTGCTACCTTAAACAAGAACACATTTGTCTCGAAAAGATTAATCTCCCGATAGAAATAAATAATAGAGGAATGAAAAGAAATTTATCGTTGTGTGAATAGTTTACGAATTTGATGTCGGTGACGTGCTTAGGAATAATCCTCTTGCTCGCTGTCGACTTGTTGCATGGATGCCATTTGGGCGACGGCTTGAAGTTGTTGCCACTGTTGCTGCTCAGCAACAGCCTGTTCTTCCCTGGCTTTTGCGAAGAGTTCTTGCTGCTGCCTGAGCAATTCTTCCTCGGGTATTCCCAAATTTTCCAATCTCGTGCTCTGTCGTCTCCTCTTGGCGGCGACCGCCTTGCAATCCCGGAGAACAGCTTCCGCTTCCGCGCTGTAATCACCGAAGCCCAATTTTTCCAGAGCTTGGAGTATGTGCTCGGCATTTATCGTCTTTTTCTGTTGCTGGTTGCAGATCTCGTTCGCCTCGGACGACAAGAGATGTATGAATTCTGTGCAGCAGTTGAGGATCAGCTCTCTCGACTCGTTTGCGACCCGCACGTGTGGCAGAATCTCCTTTATCATTTTGTTGATTGACGCTCGAGGAAGTGTCAGCTCGTCGTCCTCCGTCGGTGACATTGCCGCCGATGCCATTTGGCTGTTTTTTTTCTGAAATTACGATTTAAAATTTATTTATCTTTACTGTTAAATATCGTATTACGGTTCGGATGAAATACGATCTTTCGTTTCTCTTTTTTTTCTTTCGAAATTTCATCACTTTGAATCTTGTATTTTTTTAAACTGTAGTTAAACCTTTTTTGTGTCTGTTCAATTTCGAATTGACATTGTTATTTCACAAGACAAGAAAGAATATTGTAATATATAATTGGAATCTTTGTAATGTAATAAAATTGAAGTTTTTTTCATCAAGAAATATGTATTTTCAGATTTGGATCAATCCAGTAGTTTTAATATTTTGGTTCGCATAAACAAGTAACAGAGAAAATTGCACAACTTTGTGACTGTTCACTGTAATTTATGTTTTATTTACATTCCAGAGTAATTTTAAATTTCCAAACATTAATAAATCATTTGATTGCTTTTTTTTCTGAAATTATGATTAAAACAATTTTATCATTTTTATTGTTAAATATTGTATGATATTTCGTTGTTAAATTCATATCAATGGTTACTTCATTGTGTTATAACGATAGAAATTTCATTATATCGAAATTTGTATTTTTTAACTCTAGCAAAACTTTTTTTGTGTCTATTCAATTTCAAATTGTTATTATTACATCGCAAGACAAGAAAGAATATTTATATAATTGGATTCTTTGTAATGTAATAAAGTTGAAGTTTTTTTCATCAAGAAATATGTACTTTTAGAAAATATATTCTTTCGTTTCACTCTGGACTCTGCAGATTTGGATCAATCCAGTAGTTTTAATATTTTGGTTTGCATAAACAAGTAACAGAAACTGGTATAGGTTAACCACAGAGAATTGCAAAACTTCGTGATTGTTCACTGTAATTTATGTTTTATTTACATTTCAGAGTATTTTTAAATCAAATTTTCGCACATTAATAAACCACTTTGCTCAAAAACAATAATTTTGCTCCAAAAAAAAAAACAATCGTTAAAGTAACGATTGTTTATTCTTTAAAAAATCGTTAAAAAAGATTTCACTTTAATCAATTTTCTTCAACAACACTTTGAAGGATTCACGAAATTGTTAAGTTTCGAAAAATTTAAATAAATTACAAACAATATATAATGTTTTGTACTAATGACAGAAATCCGTACAGGTTAAACACAGCAGCGAGTCCTCGAAAACTTTGTACAATATTCGATCTTAATAAACTTCGTTGTATTTTTATTTCAGTCAAGTCTTTTGAATATCATTTGCCTCTCGCTTATCAGTCAGTAGCCCGGATAAATCTTAAAATGACTTGTACTTTCAGCTATTATTATGTACGAAAAGTATGTTCGATACGTTCAGCAACGGCCATGTTGTTATGACTGGCTAACAAATCTATCGTCCAAATTTTACCGATCGACGGAATATGACGTGTACTTTCATCACTATAATTATCGTCACGTATTTACCGTTTGAATATCGTTTTAAAAATGCTTACGTTGCATTTGATAGAGGATCATTTTCTAACAATGTGAAGTCGATGATAAAGCAGATCAAGTTTGAATTTTCAAATTTCAAAAAAGTTCATTTTTTAAACTGTGACAATTCTGTATTGTTTAAATGAGTTACCGCCAGATTAATTTACAAAAATGTTCATTTATTCAAATACGCTGTTTTTATTATGTACAAAAATGGAGAGATCTCGTATGCTCTTATTTTTCCAAAATTGGACTAGAATTTTCTTCTCTTTATGATATCAGGTTTCCAATTGATGGGATGCGTCTCCTCGGTGGCCTCGTCATCTTCTTTGTACATTTTTATAGTTTTATCGGCTTCCGTAGTAATCATTCGAGTTCCAGACATGTCGTAAGTTATACTGAAGATTCCAGCCTCGCTGTCCATGGAGCCAGGCTGAACGGGAGCCTGAAGACGTTGAAAATTGTATCCCGTTCTCCAGTCCCAGAGATACATTGTCCCGTTGTCCGCGCCAGATACAAGAACACCATCTGCATTGACAGCCAAACAATTGACAATGGCATTGTGTCCAGACAAATTCTGTATGAATTTCCCTTCCGGGCCTTTCCACTGCTTTATGTTGTCCGGAGAGGCGGAGGCGAACATGTAAACAGTCGGATGGAACACAACTGCTCTAACGCTCTTCTTATGATTCGTCAAAGTTCCTCGAGATTTTCCAGCGGCCAAATCCCAGAGGCGAATCGTGCAGTCGTGGCTGCCAGTTATTATCTGTGGCTCGACGTCTTGACAAATGACACTGGCAACGGTATTTGTGTGTCCAACGAGAGTGTGTATATTCGCCTTTGTTCTCATGTCCCAGATCCTCGCGGTCGAGTCTCGTCCAGCAGTAACGAGAACATCAATGTTTGGGTGGAGCGCCATGGAGTAAACTGCAGACAAGTGTCCGTGGTAGTGCCTTATGACCTTGTTGTATTCGAGGTCCCAACACTTGACCTGACGATCCTCTCCGCAAGAGAACAGATAAGGATGTCTGTGAGAGAACGCCAATCCTCGGACGGTGCTTATGTGACCGGTCAAGGAAACTTTGAGCTTGCCGCTGGCCATGTCCCAAATTTTTATGACTCTGTCCGCAGAGCCGGTCGCGAACCATTCGTTCCCGGGCTCCACTGCGCAGCAACGAACCCAGCCCAGATGGCCGCTTATGACTCGGTACAGTTTCCAAGGCGCATGCCATTTTGGTTTTGCAATTGAGTGGGACTTCTTCTGCGGCAGTACCAAGGAATTCGTTGTATTTGAGGATGGAATCGACGATGGGACCACGCTGTTGGAATTTTGGTTGTTGTAAAGTACTACGGCATTGCTGTTTTCAGAAGATTCTTCCGACTGAGGCTGAGACTCCGACCCGTCGTTTTGAATCCTTTTTTTCGCGTTATTGCTTCTGTTAACGACCTCCAGAACTGGGCCATAGTAATCCTTCGCTTTCACTCCTTTTTTCATCCTCTCCAATGACTCGTCGATCGGCGGTATACTTTTTTGATCCATCAGAAACATGTCGTGGGTTCGTTTGAGAGAACGGAACACCAGGGTGTTCCAACGTACATTATCCATTTCGATTTGGCACAAAATTCACAGTATGGTTTTTAAAAATCGCTCCTTTTAGAGGTTATGACACTTGTGTCAACTCCACGGATCGCAAGACGCTGCTGTCCGCAAGAGAGGTTATGTTGTACATCAAACGTTTTAAAAGTAACCATTTTGTGATGCTTATTATGGGTCACATTACCATACGTGCACAAAAAATGCAATTTATTTTGTTAATTTTTAACTTAAAAAGGATATAAATAAAAAAATAATTCACACTAATCAATTATCTAAGAATGTTTGTATCACTTTATTATAAAATAAAGTAATAATGATCGAAATGAAATTTCGAAAAATAAATTCTGTCTAAAGTGACCATTGAGTTACATTACCCTGATGGAAATGAACTTTACGGATAATAATAATAAATTTTATCATTATAATTCAAAAAGTGTCAAAAAATAATGAAACCAAGAAATTTTAACATAACGTAATATATTTTTATATTATATGAAAGAATTCATTCAATTTATTCTATAAAATTGTGACAGATGGAAAAATATTATGTTGAATCTAGAAAATAACATAATTTATTGAATTTTGATTATATTTGACATTTAATTGTGAGTATATGTAATTTTTTGTCAAAAATGATGGGCTATTGGCGTCACTTTTTAACATATATTTTTATGTCAGAAAGTAACAAAAAAATTTCAGAAAATAAGTTTCGTTTTTCTTATGTATAATATCTGTTTTCGTTTTTGGTATAATTTCTGAATACATTTGAAATAGCCAGATTCGATTACATTTGAACAATTTATATACTTATATATTACAAAGACAAATGTGAAATAAATAAAATAAAATAAATAAAATAAAGCAATAACGATCAAAATGAAATAACACAAAAAAGTATATATTTTAAAAATTTCCTTTGCGGGGATTCTTCGAACAAACATATACTACACATACATATATATCGGGATAAACGATCGATCGATAAAGTATCAATGTTATCAATTCAAAAGCACCGTCGTGGATCAGAGCACGGTTCGAAATACGACGTTTTTTCTCACGTTCTATCAAGGGCAACGAATACTTATGTCCACAGTAAAGATGCAATATCCACTGAGAGAAATATATATAACTTTTCGCACGAAGAAGTGAAAAAAAATATCTTCGTAAAAAAATCTTACTCTTATCTGTACGTTATCTCAAGAGTACGGAGAGGATTTTGCTTCCATGCCTCTCAAGAATCTTATTTCCAGATATAATAGGGCTACTATATGAGTTGTAAAATGTATCGCAATAATCGACTACACACCGGGAAATAAATGTTTTTTTTTCCTCGGGACGGTGTAAACTGAAAAAAAAAATCAGAAAAATTTTGAAAGTACACGTTTTTTGTGACCGAAGTATATTCTTCAATTATTTCTTTATAAAATGTGAAAGTGTGGGGAGATAAAAATTTGTCGGGTATGACAATGAAATGTTCGCGCCAAAAAGACACAATTTATCATCGTCACAAAGTGGGTAGACATTTTTTTGTGCTTTTCTCGTTCGTTCATTTCGCGTTTGTGTTCGCGAGTGCTTTGAAGGATTTTGCTGTTGTTCATAACTTGACAGCGACGGTTTTTGAGGATAGAAGTCACGTTAGTGATTTCGAAGATCACGGACCGTTAAAATTTAATATTAGCTGGAAACTTTCCGGAAATTACTCCAAGTCTTCTTCTTACAGGTGCGCAATATATTCATTTTTAGTTACTTTTTATTTTAAAAAGTATTTAATGTATTTTTAATTTATTATAATTAGCTCTCTGCGGTTGCACTGGGTCGTTCACGTCCTCGCACATTTTTCAAAGTGAATCAGTGCTTCAAAAAATTTGCAAAAATTCTTGAACACTCTTTAATATTTTTATAATAAAAATCAATATTCATTTTAACCCAGGAGTTTGTATCTTTTAAGCAGTAAATATTTATCTGGGCGAAAATGCTAGAAAAACGTGTTTTTGTTTAAAAATTCGATCTAAAAAAATTAGCCATACAAAACGAAAATCCTTTTAGGTTTTTGTTATAACTAGACATTTTAATATTCGAAAAAAAAACCGCGGTTCGATTGATTCTGCTGAAAAAAGTATAAAGTATAATTATTATTAAAAGTATAATTATTCTTGAACACTCTTTAAAATTTTTACAATAAAAATCAATATTCATTTTAACCCAAGAGTTTGTATCTTTTAAGCAGTAAATATTTATCTGAGCGAAAATGCTAGAAAAACGTGTTTTTGTTTAAAAAATCGATCTAAAAAAATGAGCCGTACAAAAAGAAAATCCTTTTAGGTTTTTGTTATAACTAGACATTTTAATATTCGAAAAAAAACCGTGGTTCGATTGATTCTGCTGAAAAAAGTATAATTATTGTGTAAAAATATCATGGAGCACTCTGTATTTTTATTTAAAAATTATTTTTGGAAACAAAAGAAACATATGTATATGAATAGGAATAATGAAAAAATTTATTTATTTTCGTATAGAGTGAAACAGTCGATAAAACATTCTGTAATAAGGAGCACTTTTTACTGACGATTTCAAAAAGAGGCTAATTGATGATTTTGTGTAAAAGTATCAAGGAGCACTCTGTATTTTTATTTAAAAATTATTTTTGGAAACAAAAGAAACAGTAACAATCGTTAAAAAATTTTGTTTACACTCATTATTGGTTCAACGTCATACATTTATTTATTTATCCTTTTTTAACCCTCCGCGGTTGCACAGGGTCGTTAATAACCCCACAGCGGAATTTTTCGTTATTAATTTGTCGCTAACGTAAAAAAAGAAAAATTTGCACACCTCGCCTAAAAAAAGTTAGGCCAATGAAAATTATAGACGCATGGTATTGCCGCTTCCCAGGAGTTAGTTTGCGAGCAACACGCGAGTCAAGTGGACAATGGGGTCTTTAACGACCACGTGCTACCGACGCGTCAGTAAAAAGTGCTCCTTACAGAATGTTTTATCGACTGTTTCATTCTATATGGAAATAAGTTAATTTTTTCAATATTCCTTTTTATAAACATATTAATTCAAAAAGAATAATCAAAAATTAGTTCACGTTCTGCCGCGATGTCGAAATGCATGAAAAAAACGAGCAGTCTATACACGAAAATTGAAGCCTAAGGGATAGCATTAAAATTGTTTAAAAAGGGTAAAAGTTCACGTATTATTGCAAATACGCTATCTATCAGGAAAAGCACGATGTGCTCCTATGATTGCTGCCAGGGGGTCACAATAACCCGAATCATTTTTAAACGATTGCCGCGTTGCCTGTATCGTTCCGAACGACTCATAAAAATTCAGAATACTAGTTTGAACCTTTGAGAATGAGAATACCATGGCAACAAATTTTTATTAAATTATCAAAATGGCGAAAAAAAATCAACACGGAGGCAATGCGTAAAAAACCATTTTTTTACTAAAAAAAAAATCGCATAACTCTGGAAAATTTTAATATATTTTCATAAAATTTTAGGGTGATACTCTTGAGATATCATAGTTTACGGAAAAAATAGCTCCATGGAGGGCATTTCAAAAAAGTATATTTTCATAAAATTTTAGGGTGATACTCTTGAGATATCATATAGTTTACAGACAAAAATAGCTCCATATTGGGCATTTCAAAAAAGTTATTTATTTTGATTAACTTATGGTATAATTCTTATAGTAAAGTTGCGCTTGGGGTTATTTTAACCCCTGGCGACCACGAAGGATTAAACAGAAACTAAATAATTCTAACGGTAAATTTTACGATTACCGCGAGGGTGCAAAACGCCCGAGCCACTGTAACCTGCTAGTTATTATTATATTATTGAACATTAAGGTGATATGGTTATGGCAGTAAAACGACAAATTTTCGACTCAGTTTTTCTCATGTACAAAGTGGTTTCCGAGTAAAAGTTCATTAAGAAAAGTTATTGCAAATTGGCTAAAGAACAACATACTCGAAAAACAAGGTCATCCAAGGTGACGTGTGCTTGCTATGTAATTAACAAAAAAAAAATACTCACTTAAGAAAAAAACTAAACAAAGCTTCTTCGATATAGTATAAAAATGTGTGCAAAGTTTTAAAAAGTTTCACCACGTAGAAGTTGAGATATTTATTGTTAAAGATCGCAATATTATTTATTAATATTTATTAATATCAATGTTAATTAATATTTATTAATATTAATGTTATATAATATTAACACGCGCTCTTATAGAAGGATGCAAAAAAATATAATTTTTACCAATACGTAAATATCTCGACTTCCGCATGGTGAAAGCTTCTAAAAATTGACATACATATACATACGACGGTAAAGAAAATTTATGAAAAATTTTAACAAAATATGTAATAAACGATACATGATCATATCACCTTAAATAATTAGCGATAATCGACAGTGTTCTAGTAACAACATTAAACAAACATGACGACGCGAATGGAAATTTGTGCCCGGAAGAAACTTTATTTTACACGACCCCGAGTGGCGATCACTGTGAAGTTATTTTACCGGAAAATCAATTGATGTCGGAAGCACCGGAACTCAGTATCCGACCGACATGCACGTATGGCATTCAGGTTTACGCGAATCCACGAAGTAATCCCAAGCTAAAAGTACCGGAAGTGAGTTTTCGCTCCAAAATAATTTAAAGTTTAAATTAATCAAATTTTTTTTTTCCATTTTTCTTTATTAGTATGGCAAAAATGATATTAAATATATTGAGTTTTAATTTCTTAGATAGTATTGACTGTACCCGAATGCGTTGGAAGGTTGTGCGATTGCGAAAAAGCCGAGAAACTTTTGCCCGTACCGCGAGTCAATATCGCGTCTCAAAGCTCGAGGAGTATGGAGATCGAATGGAATATCGAAATGACGGATCGCCAAGTACAAACCTATGCTATAAGGTTTGTAAAACGGATAAAAATTTTATGCAACTTTTCTTCAACTTCTTTTCTATTTAATAAACTTTTATTACTTTTTTAAGGTTTCAGGAAACGATTTTTTTTATGAATTTGTTGAAATTTTGCATAAAATATATATCTTTGATGCCATGTGCATATGTGTATTAAATTTTAAGAAGTTTCTCTGCAGAACTCGAGATATTTATTATTGAAAATTACAATTTTTTCTACTCTCCCATATAAGAGCTTCAATTATAAATATCTTGACTTCTAAGAAGTGGAACTTCTTGAAATTTGGTACAACTTTTTATAGTACTTTAAAAAAGCTTTAGTTAGTCTATCCCAATAAAATTTAATTTTCTAATTTTGAGTATGTTGTTCTTGAATCAATTATAAAACATGATTTTATTTACTTTCTATTTTTGTTTATTTAATTTTATTATATTTTATTTTTAATAACACGTTAATACAGTGTTATAAAATTTTTTAAATAATTTAAAAAAAAATTTGAATAAACGAATAAACAAATAACAATGTTCCCTGTTTCATTTTATAAGCTTCGGTGTACCGTTCTTAATATCGAACAATCGTCTTCCGGTTTACAACATTTCAAAGCTCGCAAAAGTACCCTCGACTGAATCATCATACACGTGGTTATTAAATGGAAGCGATTTCGATTTTATGATGGGCGGCAAAGTTTATGTCAACGCCGAAGATAACATCGGTTGTTCTGGAAAAGCTGGCACAATATTGATCGATCCTCCGATCGAAGCTTTTCCCACGACTCAAAAAACAACGCACGTAAATTATTTTCATTCATTTATATATTGATGAAAATATTTTTAATAACTACAAAAATATAATTTAATAATATTATTAAGGTGGTTCGGAAGAAAAATTGGAAATCATTTTTATAATTACGAGCAGCAACGCGGCCGCTTTTTCTTTTTTGACATGTTTGAATTGATATTTTGCGATTCTTCTGGGCGCATATTTCATATAATCTCACATTATACGTTCTATATTCCTATGAATTGATTATGAGCATCGTGTCTTTTTTAAAATAGAATATTTGATAATAAAATTTCCTGTAGATAACAAAAATGTTACTTGTACGGGGCGCAAGCTAAGAATTAATACAGAAAAATTAATAAAACTGATCCAAAAGTCAATTTTTTGGCTCATTCAATATGAATTCTTTAATTTCGCCCTGAATAATTATCATTTTTGTTATCTACAGAAAATTTCCGATCGAATAGGCTCTTAGAGTCGAAAAAAAAAATTTCACAAAATTTGGTGGGTCACACTGGGTTCGTGAACCCATGAAAATTTCAATTTTGGCCATATCTTTTCTTTCTCTTCGCAAAATCAACTTTATTATGTGTGATTTTTAAAGTTTTTTGCAAAACAAAGCGGATGGCGCAAGAATCACGTTAATTCATCAATTTTTTAAAAAGTTATTATCCTTTGAAGATTTTTGTAAAAATGGAAAGGATATACCTTCAAAAATTGGTAAAAATTTTTGAATTTTTTTTCTTAATTTTAAAAGCCTATTCGATCGGGAATTTCCTATAGATAACGAAAATGCCACTTATTTGGAGCGCAATTCAAGAATTCATATTGAAAAATCGAAAAAATGGACTTTTCGATCCGTTTTTTTTTTAATTTTTCAATATGAATTCTTGGATTTCGCCTTGAATAATTATTATTTTCGTTATTTACGGGAAATCTCTGATCGAATAGGCTCTTGAAATCGAAAAAAAATTTTTCAAGAAATTTGGCGAGTCACACTGGGTCTCGTGGACCTACGGAAATTTCAATTAGCAATGTCTTACCTTTTCCTCTTGACGAAATCAGCTTTATTAATGGTGATTCATTCAGAAACGATGCGAATCTCCCTAATTATCTGCTCAATGTGTTCCGTGGCTCTTGCACTTTATTCACCACACCATATACAAAACTCAATATGTTTTCTATTTTTTTTTAAATCAAGTTAAAATCGGTCCATCGAATATTGTATGGGTAAATGAAAATTTATAGTACTAATAATTTATGATTAAAAATCTAATTATTCGAAACAAAACCGCTATTAAGCTATTCAAGCGAATTTAAAAGACTGCATACGTTTAATGTAAAAGAAATAATTTTATATGTAGAATAAAAAATTATGTAGAAGAAAATAGCAGGATCGGGATTATTAGCATCAATTGGACAGCATTTTCATCCGCACTGACATTTTTTGAAGTATACTTCAAAACGATATTATAAATTTGATACACTCGAAACACTATTCACTTTTCGTATGATTGAAAATAACGCTGACACTCAATTGAATTTGTCAAATTGCGAAGAAATGTTTTTTGGCGACGAACTACCTTGTAAGACCCGACACGTCTTACCCCGACACTTTTTACCGGCCTACTGATTCCAAATTGAGTCGAAAATGCGAATAATTAAGGCCGTGTTCGGTTTTTCACTCGACCTCGACCGATCACCATGGAAACACTAATGACCGACGGATTAACGAAAATTTGATTTGATATAAATAGTAGAAAATGTTGTTGCAAGTCTTTCTAATATTATTACACGTACAAGTTATAATAAAAGTGAGCTGAGAAAATTTAGCGTGTTCAAAGACCTCCAGCCTGATTTTGGAAGATTCAAAAATAGGAAGATCTCAAAATTTCAAATGGCGATATCTTTTCGTATCTTCGACGATATCCACTTTATGATGGGTAATTCCTGAAAATTTTTGAAAGACGAAATTAATTATTATAACATAAATCTGATAAAAATAAATAAACATGTAGTAACACTTTAAAATAAAAGTAAGGTGTAAAAAGACGGCAAAATGGAACAAATATAAAATTTTGACAGATAAGATTTCTCACGCCTTACAGTCACATCTGACGTTGTGATTGCTATGTGAATAGAGATAGGTGCCAAAAAGCAAAATTTTATTCTTTATTGCAAAAGAATGTACGATTGTACGATAAAATACTTTCATTTTTTTCAAGTGTATTCTCCATTTTACAAAGCTTTGAATAAGAATTTTTAATTAGACGGTCAAACGACTAAATTATACGTAAACTCATTAATTTCGGTCAATTTCTTGAATTCTACGAAAAATGTGCATTTTAAGACATTTTTGAACGCTTATATCTCGTCAATGGCACGGTCAAATAACATGTTCTTTTTTAATTAAACGTGTCAAATAATCAACTGTTGCTCAAAAAAATAGGGCGTTGTACGTAACACAGTTTTTTTTGTTGCTTTTGCCAAACCACCTTAGTAATAAAAATTAATATTTAATAATAATTAATAATTGTAAAATACAAAAAAATATATAACTGTTTGGAAAAAAATTGAATTACCGAATGGAACGTCAACAATTTACTTTTTACTGAAATTGTATGATCCCTGTATATCCTTTGTTAATATTATTATTAAAAATTAAGTTATTATTATGGAAATGTTATCATTATTTAAAAAAGCAATGAAACTAAAAGTTTTTACTTTCG
The DNA here is from genome assembly GCA_030522545.1 of Cremastinae sp. A BG-2022a. Lineage (NCBI taxonomy): Eukaryota > Metazoa > Arthropoda > Insecta > Hymenoptera > Ichneumonidae > Cremastinae sp. A BG-2022a. The sequence continues at coordinate 2,496 of JAPYYW010002372.1, read as the reverse complement.
TGCAAAGTTTCAGAGGATTGTGTGGATTTTTTCGGTCGCCGCATTTACTTTTGCTCTCGCAGTAGCTACTCTCCTATACCGCAAAAGTCGACAAAAATACGAATTCTTATGGACAAATCGAACAAATTCACGGTATAATCTAATATTGATAAATTATTACGATAATAGTACCAAAAAAACAGTATTATGCAATAATAAAAATCAAACTTTATAATTTTTAAAAATCAAATGTGATCAAACAATAATTTTTTATTTATTTATAGAATCCAGGGTTTAGTTCGAATGTCGAGGTATCGAACTCAGTGGGCGGATTCCGTACTCCGGGAGCGAAATATTCTTTACGTCGAGCAGGAAATTCAGGTAAAGATCTATTCTAACAACTTAAAATTAAAAAATAATATTTAAGGTAATTCGATCATTAAGGCGAATAAAACTGGAATTAATTCTATTTTATTACGTTCTATTTTATGCAGACAAATGATTAATCTAGTTTTAAATATTTATAAAAATTCATTATTGCATTTTTGAATTCTGAAAATCAAGGCAGAATTTTATGGGGACTATATGATATGAAAAAATTCAATTGTTACTATTTTACAAAGACGTCCAAAACTACATAAAGACCTCGTGTAATGGGAGAAGTTATAAAAAAAACTGTCACTTTCTTAACGAAAATCATCGAAACTATACTTTCTTCTGAGCTCATTTTGAGTTATATTCAAAATTCAAGGTCTTAGGTCTAAGCTCAAAATCTTAGGATTTTTTTAAAGGTAGTTCGATAGCAAAAACCGTTTATATAAAAAATGTTTACAGAAAAATTGTATGGTTTGTAGAAAAAGAAATTGAATGAAAAAAGAGTTGAGTAATTTTACAGTTTCTAGTTTCTGAGATATTTGAAGTTAAAGTTTAGTGATTTTCCCATATAAATACGTGTTTCGATAGTTTGGTAGCTAAAACCGTTTATTTAAAAAAATTAAAAAAATATTTTATGTTCTGTAGAATAAGAAAACAAATCGAATGAAAAAAAAGAGTCGAATAATTCTACCGTTTAGTTTTTGATGTATATGAAGTTAAAGCTTACCGATTTCCCCATCGAAAGAAAGAAATGAAAGAAATCCCCACAAAGAAATGATCTATGAAAATAACTTGAAAACGACATTTAAGAAAATTATGAAAAAATGAAAAATGTTAGAATACCACCTACAGATATTATATTTAAAAAGTCAGCATAATGAACCGTACAATTAATGAGAAAAAACATTGCTCAGTTTTTCAGATTCTCAGGTAAAACACAAAGTGATTTTCGAGTGAAAGTTCTTTAGGAAAAGTTGTTGCAAATTGACTAAAGAACAACGTACCCAAATTACAACGTTATTCAAAGTCAGTTATGCTTGTTGTACGATTGGAAAAATATTGAAAAAAAAATTTGTTCGGATTCAAAAAATAATTAAACAAACATTCTTTGAGGTTTTATAAAGATTCATGTAAAATTCATGTGCTCTTATGACGCGAAATACCGAAAATTGTGATTTTTACCAAAATATAAATATTTCGACTTTCGTATTGTAAATCATTCGAAAAATTGGTACACACGTGCACATTGCGTGAAAGAACGTCTATTAAAATTTTTATCAAAATCTCATTAAAAATATTTTACCCCAGCACAACGAGCTTAAATTATATTTTATTTTTGTATTGACTGAAATAATTCGAGTATTGAACAAATGTTTAGTCTCGGTGTGACGAAAATCTTTGCAGATGGCGATCGATCGCGGCGAAGCGGACAAATACGAGATTTCGTACAAGAGACTTAAATTCATTCGAGAGTTGGGAAAAGGCCAATTTGGAAAAGTTTATCTCGGGACGCTGGACGGATCCGGGGAATCGGTCGTAGCGATAAAAATGTCAAATTGCTCGGATCCGAGCGCGGAGCCTCAGGCGAGGGAACAATTGTTGGCAGAAATCGAGACGATGAAGAGGGCAGGACCTCACTCGCATCTCGTCAGACTCATTGCGACTTGCTCACTTCCGGAAACTCCGATTTGCCTAATTATCGAATATCTCGAGGGCGGCGATCTTCTCGCTTACCTGCATCGTCTCAGGGACTCCCTCAGCTGCGACGGAACCGTTGATTCTGGAGTTTCGTCCTCTAGAAGTCAACGACCGAGTTTGTCGGAAAGTGAGCATTTTCATTCAATATTTTACTGCCCATGGCGGTTCCATCAAAAAATCATTGTTTTATTACAATTTCCTTAAGATTTAGCAAATTTTTTTGACATGTACGAATATTATATTGATTTTTAATATTTATTTACGTATAATTCTGGAGTTTCGTCCTCTAGAAGTCAACGACCGAGTTTGTCGGAAAGTGAGCATTTTCATTCAATATTTTACTGCCCAAGGCGGTTCCATCAAAAAATCATTGTTTTATTACAATTTTCTCAAGATTTAGCAAATTTTTTTGACATGTACGAATATTATATTGATTTTTAATAT
>JAPYYW010002371.1:0-20774 GCA_030522545.1 Cremastinae sp. A BG-2022a | reverse complement strand
GACATGAAGCTCATAATTAATTTATAGAGCGCATTATACGAAATTGTAGGGAGTATACGCTTAGAAGAATTGCAAAACATCTATTCAAACATGCCGAAAAGGAAAAAGCGGCCGCGTTGCTGCTCGTTTTTTAAAAATTGGAATAGTTCGAAATATATCGAATAATTCGAATAATTCGCGAATTGCTGGATTATCACAGGGTTTTTGATTGTTTTAAATTCAAACTTTATGACATCATACATCAAAATATTACATTTTCGAATAATATACTTTTTTATTTAAAACATTAACAATAAATTACCGATTCAGTATCGTATTTATTATTTTTGAACAAATATTTGTAGCAAATTTTGAAACGTTGTATTTTTGATAATACTTTATTTGCTACAATATTATTCATGTTGTTTCATTCTCATTAAAAAAACCATACTAATTGTTCTGTTTTTGTTATTTTATTTAATGGTTTAAATAAAATGTATATTATTTGTAAATTTTATATTTTAATGCCGAACATAACAAATCCTGAATTCAAAAACACTCAAAATTTCACGAATAATATTTAATAACTCGCAATTAATTCGCTAATTTTGGAATTATTTGAATTTTTTTCGAATTATTCGAAAATTCGAATTATATTCGATTCGAGTTTCGAATATTAATACTCGATTCGGAACGAATAATTCGAAAGTTCGAATTATTTTTATCAAATGAATTTTTACACAATTTTAACCCCGAATAACTTTTGAAGGGGTCAATTTATCGAAAAATTATACTTTTTCGGCCGCTAGAGTGGCCTACCCCCTTAAGGTAGTACAACCGCAAAGCCGTGTTGAGACAGATTTTCTTAAAAATTTGCACAGATCATATTTATAATATTATAGAGAAATTACTTATGCGATAGTTATCAAAAAAATGTATAAAAACACACTTTGATGGAATATTCTACAAATTTCAAAACACTTATGTTAAATACACTTCAACTATTTTCAGAAACATTTGTGGAACAGTTTTGGGATTAAAAATCCCTTTCTCACAAAAACATAATAAGAACGTACAAATTGATATTATTATATATCAATTATGCATGATAAATAATCACTTATTCGTAACCATATCAAAATTTAAATGCTTATTCAACAAATATGGAAAAACAATTTTTTTCTATTTGAAAAAATATTTCAAAATTTTTTTTTAAATTTAAACAATAAAAGAAAAATAAAAACTGGAATCGTGTTTTTGTTATCGGATTCAAACATTTTCCAATAACATTATAAGTTTAAAATTTAAGTATCAGTAACTTTTTTTTATTTATAATAAAAACACATCATCTTCTTGGATTATAAGGAATTACAAAATTTTTGGAGAACTTTTTGCTTACCGGCCGGGATCGTTTTGCCATGAACTTTGTCAGCCCAGCCCGCGTAATAACGAAGCATATCAATAGAGAGCTTCACGTCTCCCATCGCCGCTAACAAAGGTTTTCCATTGTCCAGAGACTCTAAGCTAGCGATGTATTCTGCATCACGTTGAATAAGATCTGCCAGCTATTTATTGTAAATAACCAATTACCAATTAATTTATTGCAAATATTAAATTTAAATATAAATATATTTATTACATTAATAATATGGTTCAAATTCAACTTTAACCATAAAAATTAAATTTTTGTAAATTGAATATGTTAATCCAGGTTATAAATTTTATACAAAAAAAATTTTATGGGAAAAATAAAGTTTTTCGTGAAAATTTATAAATTTCATTTTATGGGAAAATTGTCGATTTTTATGGAAAAAATATCGGTGTTTATAGAGAAAAAAATAGATTCCTATAAAAATTATTTGTGATTCTTTTGATTCAGCTAATACACATATATGTGCCAAATAGGAGATTAACTTTCATATTACATATTAGTAGAATAAGACAGGATTTATTAAATAAAGTTACGAAAAGAAAACAGTTTTTTTACCTTTTGCAACAAAATACCACGTTTTGAGGCATCCATTTTTCGCCACACGGAATCCCTGGCGAACGCATTCTTTGCTGCTGCTACGGCTTTATCGACATCAGCCTAAAAAATAAATAAATTAATAAACCATATCACAAAAAAGTAGTCTCAAAATAGTTTGATCATTAAGGAGAATATAACATCGTCAATAAAAATTTTATATAGTGAAGATATAACGACTTGATTATAAAGTATTTTTTAAAGTTGATTAAAATTAACTTATTGCTTTTTAATAAAAACTTCTTTAAATCTGATTTTTATAGGTTATACACGTACTCTTATGGAGACAGTGGTTTGGAACTTCAATTATCACAATTTTACAACAAACTTCTATAACTAAACCCATTCGAAAGCTGAAATTTAATTACATATATATTGTTAACTTGTACTTTACGAATGTACTTATTCTTCACTAATTATATTTTTATTTTATAAATTAATCATTTCTCGCAAATACATTTTAGAAGCAACTATAAAATCAATTATATCAATTTTTTATACATTATAATCTGTGTTTTTTATTGAATCACTCAAATAATGACAAAAAAATTAATTCAACTATATCTTACTAAAGTGGTCTCATAATAATGACATTTCATGATTTATCGCTAAAAAATTTTTGATTAAAACTGAATACATATTTAACATATATGTATACTCCAAATTTAAGACTTTTGAAGATGGCTTTTAGTAGAAATCAATTTGTAGACTTGACAATTCTTATTTATTTGTTATATCAACTTACGTTTATGTTAAGCAAGTAACCTATAAAAAAATTATCATTTGAAATGATATACGAGCCAATTCGTTGAAAACATGTTTTGCATCTGTCATAATTGAGATATTAATTTCGTAAAATAACATTTTTTAATGTGTGCTCTTACGAGAGATTGCGAAAAGCATCAACTTTGAAAAATTAATACATATCACGATTTTCTAAACGATGAACGAGATTTAAAAGTTTCCACAAGTTATCATATGAATTTTAATATTCATATAGTAAATTTTATTAAGAAACTATGGGTAGTCATATATCATTGAGCTACCTTAATTTTGTGAAAAACGTACGAATATGTTCGAAGTTGTATCACAAACCATTAATAAAAAATTGAAAATTCAGCATGCAAATAACGATCTGACCTTGAATATGCTAATGAATTAAAGATACTTGGCAATGATCGCTATACTCATACATTATTCAAACCCACTACTCTTACACCTTCCACATCATTTTTCTTCACGTTCGTCATTTTTCATTTGAATCGAACATATATTTTTTCTCATGACAGTATTGCACTAGAGTTTGTGATAATTGTCATTTTCATTACGAAATTCAATGTTAAGGATGTATGGGACATACAATCCCAGCAAAAATTAAATTCTTAACGTTAAATTTGTAAAATCTAGACTTTGGCTTTTACTAAAAATTTACTAATTTTGTGAGTCGTAGTTTAACTATCGATTGGCAACTTGAGCATATTTTAAAAATAATTCAACTATTTCTTTATTGTTAAAACAATTTAAAATTTTTTAGTAAAACGTTTTGACATTACTGTTTATGCACAATGAATACTACTACGAATATATTTTTAAAAATCACAAGAATCTCATATTTTTAAATTTGTATTCAGTGTAAATTTATACGAATTCTCTACAACAAAGTATTGTAAAATCTCAGCAACTTTGGAACTTTATAACTCTTAAACCGTTCAGTAAAATGATTTCACATTTGGCACAAAATTTGTTTATATTCTTGAGACCAAAATACCAAAAATTTATTAAATTCTCATATGTTAAAAGTATTGCTCATACATCCTTTATCGGGATTCTACGAAATGAAACCTAATCTCAATTATCATTCGCCTATGACTGCAATCCAATGCAACGTCACGATACGTAATCGAGTGTACATAACTGTGATAATCAAAGTCATGATATAATATTTAATTTTCGACAAAATCCTAACTCGAGCTTCAAAATATTTGTCCAGTTATATTATTTGTACAATGAATCTATTATCTCGAACTAAAATTAACGCGCAAGTAAGATTAATAATTATAGACACTAAGAAATTTGTCACGTATAGCCATCATATATAAGCACTCAAAAAAATATTTATCTCATTTTACAGTGATATTTGTAAAGGACAAAAAATTTGAATTTTTGCTCATTTTTCTGAAAATAAATACCTTGTCACCTTCCGCGACCTGCGCTATCACAGTTTCTTTAGCCGGGTTTATCGTTGGGAATGTTTTTCCACTGACAGAATCCACGAACTCGTTGTTGATGAACAGCTTGAGAAAAAAAAGGAAAGAAAAAACGTTTATACAAAAAGACTCTATAAGATTCTTATAATTTTTTAATTAATTGTTTGAATAAAATACTATTAGTTTTATTAAATGCGTGAATTTTTTATAATTATTATCATCCTTATTTTACTTTTTCTCATTAAAAAAAACAAAAAAAATATAAATTTTCATAAAATTCTTATCAATTTGTTGATTGATCGAATAAAATACTATTAGTTTTATTACATGTGTGAATTTTTTAAAAAATATTTTCATCCGTATTTCACATTTTGACATCGATAAAAAAAGAGAAAAAAAAATATTTTCTCAAGAATCTTATCAATTTTTTTTTGCATTTTCCCTCAAATTTTAGTTTAAAGTTCTTCCCTTAAATCGAGCTGAAAATTTACCTTAGTATAATGAACTTTTACTTGGGCTGCCATGTTTATCTCACTCAAAACGTTTTCGGAATGAAGCAGTGATAATGTTCTGCCACTGATGATAGTCGACAGAGCAACTAGCTCTCGCTTCGAGTATCTGCCACTTTTATAACCAACGTACGAGTGTGTCTGAAATTAACGTCTTGGTTGCTACACACGTTTCGGTAGTGGGGATTCTCTAATCGCTATGTAATCATTTTTGAAAGTCATGCTTATAAAGAAAACTTGTATTTTTGCATTTTAACCAAATTTAAAATTATTTAATACGTCTACGACACAAAATAGAAACGCGAAAACAAAAAATAGTGGCAAAAGAAAACGAAAAAAAAGACGCATTCAACGTCGCCGAGCGATAAGAAACGATTGTCCTTTCTTCGATTTATCTTCAACGCGAATCACTTCAATTCTATTCTTCGTTTTTGCTACGTCATTCGAGTTTGTTTACACTACTCGTTCCTGATTATATCGGAAGAGAGACGATATTACGTCGCCGAGCAATGAAACGAATAAATGTGCATACTTGCAAGAAAATGGAATTAATGCATTCAAACTTCTCATCCAAATAGCGCCAAAGATCGATGTTGAATCGCGATTAAGATAGTTCTGTTATAAAATCGTTTTCTTAGGATTTTGTTGAAAATTTGCGAAAACCTTTTTTGACATAATGTGCAATTGTATCATTCTCGAAACGATTTTTTTAGGCATTTGTTAAAATTTTGCATAAACTATCTCAGATGCCATGTGCATATGTGTATTAAATTTTAAGAAGTTTCTCTGCATAGAATTCGAGATATTCATTATCAAAAATCACTATTTTTTCTACTCTCTCATACGAGCACATATTAAATATTGCGATCTTCGACTCTAAATATTTTGATTTCTAAGAAGTAAAACTTCTTGAAATTAGGTACAGCTTTTTATAGTAATTGAAAAAAAGCTTCAATTAGTTTTTTAAAGTAATCTTAAAAACATTTTTTTCCTAATTTTCATACATTTACGTCAAGTACGTATCACTTTGGATAACCTTGAATTTTAAATATATTGTTCTTAAATCAATTAGTAACAACTGTTTTTTATTGAACTTAAACTGTTAAACCACATGGTACAGTGATAAGCTTACATAAGATAACAAGAACTAGCTTAAAAGAGCATTCTATCGACGCAAACCTATCGAATGTAAACAACGAACATTTTTTTGACGTTTTATTGTCGATTTTTTTTTGTTCGTGATACTTTTTTCATTTATTCTCCAGCTGGATATTTTAAGAACGGATATAATGGAAGAGTTGCGAGAGATCTCAATGGGCTATGTTATGAAGATGAAAAAAGTGACGTGATTCAATTATTTCAATGCCAATGAAAGATATCATTCAGCCTGTTTCACAATATAGTGAAATTGATAAATGACTTTAATAGAGAAGCAAATAATAGTTATTTTTTATTCTTTTCAAGTTCATGTTTTTCTTTTCAATTAATACAAGAATTTTTTTACTGTTTCTTTTTTTATATTGGAAGAATGATTTTTTGTTAAAAAATTTTTCGATTTTCATTTTTCATCTCATATACAGTTTCAATAGTTCTATAATACGCAGTATTCCAATTTTTATTATTGTAATTTTGATTTTTCAAATAACAAAATGCTAATAGCAGAATTATTACTTATAAATTTTATAAAAAATGTGATTTATGTTATTCTTCAAGATTTGTACAAACTGTAACATAGAATAAAAATTGTTAATTTTTTTAGACTTAGAACAATAATGTAAAAAATATTATGAGCCACATATTCATAAAAAAATATTTATATCAATTAAAATCATGAAATAAAGACTTTATACTCAGAATATGAAATTTTTTAATGTACTGAAATATATCACAGAACCGTACTCCTTAATTTCTCAGCATTAAAAAAAAGAGTTTATCATAACTATGATCTAAATAATAAGAATCGTGTTCTAATTAAGTTTTATAAGGAAATTTACATATGTGCACGAAATTAAATTATTGCGAATCGATATAAGCAAAAAAGAATAACGAATTCATTCGGGAATCTTATATTCTTTCTCTAAGTTTCTCTTACTTTGGATAATAAAAAAAAATTTTCATTCATTAATTAATACATAATGTATTTTCACATCAGAAATAAAATTATAAAAATTTACATCGAATTTCCCTGAGTTCACTAGTCTCAGAAAGAATCTGCAGTCAATTTTAAAGACGTTTCTTCAATTTCCTTGTTAGTCGCAGTATAAAAATAGAAATGTACCAATCACTCTGCGGGAGCGAAGTTTTTAAATTTAGTTTAGCTTGAACGAGAGATAAAATTTTTTTTGTACTCACTCTTACTGAATATTCCAATTTATAAGCATATTTAATTTGTAATCTATATACTTACTTAATTTTATTAATTTTATTCAAGTGCAAATTAACATTAATTTTATTTGTTACGATCAAGGCTACACGACGTTAATTCTAAATCTGTATGTGGTATATTTCGCGTTAGTAAACAATTTTTAATATTTTGAATACTTTTTTATGAAATATTTGTTAAATTATTTACAAATTAAGCATATCATTTTTAAGTTCATTGAGTAACAATGGACTATAATTATAACGATTTTTTAAGGATAAAAAAAACATGTGAAAATTTCTTGTAAATTATAAGAATAGAATATTTATATTATATTTTTAATTGTTCTTTATTATTTAATTATATTTACGAGTATCTTTGGAATAATAACGTTAATTTTTAATATAAAAATTAAGAACTATTTTGATTTAGCACTGAAATGTGAATGTAATGAACGCTTAAAAAATCTTAATAAGAATTCTAGCAAAATGATTTAGTAAAAACAGCATAAAAAAGCATTTGTAAGTTGAAAAAAAATTGATAAAAATACACATCGAATAAAATAATTTTCAAAATCAATAGGTTGTTATAGTTTATTGAAAAAAATAAAAACAAATGGCAAAAAAATAAACGAAAAAAGCTTTAATAGTTTAAGTATAAAATAATGTTTAGTAAAATGAAAATGTTGGTATAGTTTATTGAAAACAATTTAAACAAATGGCCAAAAAAGAAAGGAAGGAGCTTTAGTAATTTAAAAACAATAAAAATTGAAAAAAAAATTGCAAAAAAATATAGAAGAGCACTTTGATAACTCGAATATAAAATAAAATTTTTAGTAAAATAAATATGTTGTTATAGTTTGTTGAAAACAAAATTAAGATAGTTGACAAAATAAAAATAAAAGAGGAAATTTTTATACTTAATATATGTATATGTTGTTATTGTTTATTGAAAAAAAATTGAAACAAATGGCAAAAAAATGAAGGAAAAAACTTTTAGAAGGAATAATGGATACTTCTCGATTGAATTTGGCTCTCGGCACGAGGAAACCTTTTTATTACGATGATTTTGGAAGCAGTGATATTCGGTATGGAGTTCTGGGCTAAAATAAGGGAAATTATGAGGATAGAACACGAGAGTTGTGCGGGTCTAACGCCAGAAGCGGAAGAGCAGAAAAGTGGTCGCTTCGTGTGGGTTCAAGCCTGAGAAAAAGTTGGAGAGAGACGGCGACTGTGAGCTCTCTGCAATATGGGAGAATATTGATTAATTGCGTGCCGGACCTCGGGCGATATTTTAATACGAATAATCGATTTGGGGTCCCTTCGCGATCCAGGCCCGTGCTATCCCACTTTTTCGGCTAGACTCGACTACGGGACGAAACAAAAAGAGCGACGGGGACAGAGACGGAAAACTCTCGGATAGACGGGAACAGCGGAACTAACCGTGAAAACAAGATTAAAAAACATATTAGAAAAGCAGAAAAATAAAAGTCTCCTGGTTTAGAGATAATTATGCAAATTCTCGAATTCAATATTCCATCGGAAGATTTTTGATGATTTTCAACTTATGCGAAACGAGATGCAATTTTTACATTGGGGATGCAAAAAAGTTTGGCGATCGAGCGAATTGTGAGGTTCCTTGACACGTGAACTTCGGTCTAGTCCAGACTTTAAAAAGAACGAAAACATCAAAATTGATTCGAAAAGTTACCCATCAGGTGCAATTATAATGTCAAATATTTTAAAGTTTGTGCATTACTGATTTTTTAAGAGTTTTTTTTATTTAAAATACAATTTTAATTTAAAACAAGTATTATATTTTTCAAAGATGTACATAAGATACATATTGTAATAAGATCTAAGAAGAATGTAATTGAAAAAAAAATTTTTAAAACTTACTCCACATAAATTTCTAATAAATAAAATAGTTCTATCGAATAATCATTTTTTTCTAACGTTTGGTTGATTTTACGTAAATCTTTTTTAATGTCATTTTTACATACGATCCAATATATTTATACAAAGAGATAAATATAATAGATTTTACTATGAAGTGATATATTTATTTTATTATGGAACTAAATATATTTTTATATCCTAGCTGTCTGTTATAATTGATTTTGATGCGTATTATTAATTCAGGCCTAAAATATATTTAATAAATTTAATAAATTTAATTGTACTATAAAATTACATAAATTTCCTTCTAAAATAGGTGGAATACATATATATAGTTATCACATTTATAATACAATCGATTATCATGATTTTCCTATGTGTAACCGTAAAAAAGTCCAAATATTATATTGTTAAAAATTTTCTATAGTCTCCCCTGTATTAATAAGTATCTTGATGTTTGCATTAATTTAAATATAACTTGACTTGTAAATATATAATGTGCATGGTCGTTTATCTATGTTAACTACAAATTACACCAAAAGTTGACAAAACCGGTCCGTTTTGAATATAAGAGGTGAACACCCTCAATTTTTTAAAACCTTACGAAAAATATTGAAATAAAAATTTTACGAGACAATTATTCTCGAATATTCTATAATTAATCCAAGTTCTTTCGTGGGCGGCTTCGTCACGAATTTCTGTACAGGAAATAACTCACGAGTTCAGTCAGTGTGGGGTGGGCACAATAACTATTGTGTTAGACAAAAGTCCGTGAAGGAAAACAAGGGATGACCGCAAGAAGAAAAAGACAGAGCCTTTTCTCTCTCTCTCTCTTTCTCCCACTTTTTCTCCATTTTTCTCTATTTCTCTCTCTCTCTCTCTCTCTCTCTCTCTCTCTCTCTCTCTCTCATTCGCAGTCTCCATTTTTTTCTCTCTCACTCGAATTTTTCATCTCAGAACATTCGACTCTCTTTTTCCCTTGGCACAAGGCGGAGTGCTGAGGGTTAATCTGAAAATGGGGGCGCGGTAGAAACGTAAACGATGGGGTTACGACTCGCTCCCATTTTTTCCCTTTCCCTATGAGGAAAGGGATTATGAGTTTACTCCCTTTTTTCCAAAAACTCGACCTTCCTCCCAAATTTTTCTCCATCAGCCTCGAGGAACTCGCTTTTCCCCGGTCACGAAAATCTGCCCGAACTCTCCCAACGTATACTTTGTTCGGGCTCCAAATGAAATATGTATAATACTGGTAGAGTATATCGAGGCTCCTCGAGGAAAATATGTAGGCCCGTGCGACGATAAAAATATTTTCGTGATTGTTTCTTCTGTTTCGGGTTAAAAATTGAAAGGAAGAGACCACCGTCGTAGCTATTAGTGGATATCACAATTATATATCCACATTTTGGTTTTGGATAAATTATTACATGATTTTACATCTATTTTGAAAACCCTTTTCTTGATTATAAAATATGTATTAGCGATATTTTTAAAAATAAGAGAATTTGATTAATTTTTTATATTTTGTTGTACAATACATTAAAAAATATTGTACCAAATTTTTAATCGTTTTACTCAATGGTTAAAGATTTTTCAACCTCCAAAGTTGCTAAAATTATTTAACATTGCTTCATATGGAGAATTCGTAAATTCGTAAATTTTAACACATGAGATTCTTGTGAATTTTTTTATACGTTCGTAGTAGTGTTCATTTTGTATAGACAGTAATTTCAAAACGTTTTACTAAACTTTTTTATTTAATTGTTCAAACAATAAAAATTGTTTAAATTATCGTTAAAATATGCTCAAGTTGCTAATAAATAGTAAAACTAACGTAAGACTCAAAAAATTGGCAACTTTTTAGTAAAAACCATAGTCTGGGTTTTACGACTTTTGCGTGAAGAATTAATTTTTTGCTGGGATTACCTTTCACACTTCTTTGAGTCAAAATAGTCCGAAATGCATAAAACTTGGTACAGTTGTTAAAAAATGAAAGTAAAAAATTTTAAAAAATTTAAAGCATTTCACTGCTTAAGGTGATTGCACTGTTTTATTGTTTAGTTTAAATTTTGTTAAAAATTTGTATAAAATTTATGTAAATGTCCTATACAGTGTGTATTAATTTTTAAGAGATTTCACCATGTGCAAGTCGAGATATTTATTAGTAAAAATCACATTATTTTGCACCCTCTCATAAAAGCGCGTATTAAATATTTCAATCTTTAACAATAAATATTTCAGCTTTTACATTATGGTGAAATTTTGCATATTTTTATACAACTTCATAGATTGAAATTTGAATTGATTTGAAATTTGAAATTTGATTTCAATCTTCAAAGATTGATTTCGAAATTTTATTCATTACATATAGCAAGCACACGTCACCTTGGAAGACGATTTATTTCGAGCATATTTTACTCTAGACAATTTGCAATAATTTTTCCTCATGAACTGAAGCTCGTAAACCACTTTTTACGTGAGAAAAACTAAGAAAAAAAAACTAATCTACAAGATATATCTTTTTTTTAATTAATATTTGGTAATACATGCATGTATCAGTAAAAGTAAAAAATGAATCTCGAAAAATCGAAGAAAATTTCTAAGCAGGCTCCTACACAGAGAGAATTTTATACGACAAATGACTATATTAAATAAAACTGTTGGTATAACAGTTTCGAAATTCTAAAAAATGTTTAATACAAAACATGGCCATTTTGATTATTCTATAATTGTAATGACCAATATGTTTTTGACAAAAAATTCTCAAATTTTTCCAAACTATATCCACAGTAAAAAAAACAGTAATTGGTAGTATAAAATTATCTCCCTGTCGTTAAGGTCCACGTATAACAAAAATTTTATTGAAATCTTTTCACTGTTGGTATAAAGAGTGAATATCGATATCAATGTAAACAAAGTGTTGAGTATCTGGATAAAATAAAATAATAAACACAGAAAATAAAATATTAGAAATATTTAACAAAATCGAAAAAAATAGTAGATTTAAATAACGAAATAAATTAAAAAATAAATAAATTATACTCGAAGATCGATATGATTCGGCAAATAACGAAAAATTTATTGGAACAAAATGGTAAAGTTGTTATTTGAAGTGGAGTACTTGAGGAAGCGCTTTAATAATAATAATAAAAGAGGAAATAAAAAGAGTTGGGTGGTTGAGGATTATTCACTCGTTCTCTTCCTTCTGCACTTTTATACGCGCGTTTATGAAAATATACATACATAAGCGGTAAAAAATGGCCAATGGACCACACAGGAAGGACTATTATATTTTGCATACGCGTCAGCGAGAACAATCATTGGTAACAGTATATTCAATTTTCTCATCGAATATTAAGCGACCCTCGAAAATCTTAAATCGTTATAATACCATGAATGAATCCTGCTCCTTTACCCACGCAGGATGCATTTCTTAAACATTACTCTCTATTTTTCACAAAATGCTATCAATGAGATCCGGAATACATTTTTTTCGCGTTAAACATTTATTCAAATATTATAACAGCGTATACATTACAAAAATATACATGTACGTATAAACATTTGAAAAAATTGTCTTAAATTACTTTATTGTTATTAATAATTGTCTTATTGTTCGTAGTCAGAAGATGAAATCTAATTTATAAAAAGATCTTTAAATTTTTTAACAACGATAAAGGAGTGTAAATTATCGATTGAAGTAAAAAATTAGGTTTTATCATGTAAAACATTTATTTATTTACTCAAATATATAAATTTTATAACAGCAAATATTACAAAAATTAACTTAATTATAATTATTATGTTTTAAATATATATATAGCATTATTTTTAGATTTACTTTTTTGACGTCAAACTTTTATTCAAATATTACATATAAGAGCATACATTACAAAAATATAAATATTAAAACAATATAAATGATTGTATACGTAGTCGGAAAATAAGAAAAACTTTACGAAATGAATTTAAAAAAAAATTTTCAATAGCACCATGGTCGCGAAAATGAGTTCCAGTAACAAATGTTTCGATCGCAAAGTCAAAAATGAAAGACCATTGATTAAAAAATGAGTTTTAATCGTCTATATGGTGCACAAAAAAGATGCTTATAACTACAAAAAGTTTAAAAAAATTTTAATTGCAAGATGAAAAAGTCGGGTGAAAGATGATTGAGAATGCAAAGCTTCAGAATTTTTTTTTCACTATTTAAAAAACTACACAGCGACACAGGGACTCGATTTTTTTGTCTGGCATTCATTGAAACGGCGAGATCGAGGACTCGATTATTCTTGCTCACAACGCGTAATAAATTTGGACAAGTTACGCCGGAATAAAGAGGGTTGGCTTTTCTCTCGATTTATGCTAATATAATAGAGCATCGAGAAGCAGAAAGAGAAGAAGCGACGAGAGATCGAGAGGCCCAAAAATCGTATTGTATAGGAAGCGCTCTATTAGGGTTGAGCTAATTACGAGGACGGCAGAGTCCTTTTCTTCGAACAACAAAAAAAAATATATATATATATACTTTTTTTTTTCTTATTCGTCCAATTTTTTTGACTCCTTCGCATCTTGTGCCCTTAGACTCTTAACCCTTCACAGGTAATCCTGTTCCCTTTCTCATCCACAATATATATTATAGAAATATATATGTAACAATATATTAGTTAGTCCCATAACGAGGCATCGAATTTATTCCTTTCTTCTATTCTTTCTCTATCTCTTTTCTCGCTTGCTGTACACTATTATCACGTTGATTTGATTTTAAAAATGAAAGCTGATGTGTAAATGATAATTTTACACGTTTTAATTCAAAGTGTTCATATTAAACGTATTAGAAGATTTTATCATTTATATGGATCATTGCGTATTAATGTATGCAGATATTTATCGCGAGGAAAATTTAATCTCTCGTTTCCTTTTTGTGGTTAGAGGATGAATAATGTATCGTTGAGCTGAATCATTTAGGGTCGCGAGTCGAACGATTCCTTTTCTCGCGCCGAAATTTCACGTCTCATTAATTTTTCATAATTTTTCTGTGTAGAATAATTTTTTTGTCTAGTAAAATTGTCGAGGGTATTCACCCCTAATACTCACTACATGTATATTTTAATGAAGTTTTGGTAAAACGTTAATTATCGATAGAAAAATTATTTGAAAGATTTGGTGAAGTGCTAGCTTCTACTTTTAAATATGGCCGTATGGTTTGAAGTCACGGCGTACAGACCAGAGCCAGTCCAAAGGAAATAATTGTATCGAATTGAGCCTCTACTTTTAAAGTCAAAAATTGATCTTTTGAAGATCTGTCAGTTATTTTTGTGCGAACTGTCAGTTTACATCTACATGAATTTGGTTGTATTCACCATGGAATAAAACGAAATTTTCAGAAATCAATCGGAATCTCGGAAGGTCTATTTCATCCTAAGAGTGACAATTTATAAATAACTTATAAATAACTACTTTATAAATAAGGAACTGTCAAATTGACGTTTTGCAGATTTTCATCTTCTACGAACTGTCAGTTTACATCTATGAATTTGGCTGCAATCATCATGGAAACGAAATGAAATTTCCGAAAGCTAATCAGAACCTCAGAAAGTTTATTTCATCATAAGCGTGACAGTCCTACTTTATAAATAAGAAAACTAGGCGATGCGATACGCGCTTCGCGCGTACTAACTTTAGTTAAATATTGACGTTTTGAGGATCTGTCAGTTTTTTTTGTGCGAACTGTCAATTTAGATCTATGTATTTAGTGGCAATCATCATCAAAACAAAACGAAATTTTTGAGAGCCAATCGGAATCTCAGAAGGTTTATTTCATCTTAAGCGTGACAGTCCTACTTTATAGATAAGAAAACTAGGCGATGCGATAAGCGATTTGCGCGTGCTAACTTTAATTAAAAATTGACGTTTCGAGGATCTTTTTGTGCAAACTGTCAATTTAGATCTATGAATGTAGTCGTAATCACCATGGGAACAAATCGAAATTTCCGGAAGCTAATCAGAACCTCAGAAGGTTTATTTCATCATAAGCGTGACAGTTCTACTTTATAAATAAGAAACTAGACGATGCGATACGCGCTTCGCGCGTACTAACTTTAGTTAAATATTGACGATTTGAGGATCTGTCAGTTTTTTTTGTGCGAACTGTCAATTTAAATCTATGAATTTAGTCGCAATTACTATCGAAACAAAACGAAATTTTTGAGAGCTAATCAGAATCTTGGAAGGTCTATTTCATCTTAACCGCGACAGTCCTACTTTATAAATAAGAAAACTAAGCGATGCAATATGCGTTTCGCGCGTGCTAAAACTTTTGTTAAAAATTGACGTTTTGAGGATCTGTCAGTTTTATTTTATGCGAACTGTCAATTTAAATCTATGAATTTAGTCGCAATTACCATCGAAACAAAACGAAATTGTTGAGATCCAATCACAATCTCGTAAGGTATATTTCATCCTAAAAGCGTGATAGTCCTACTTAATATAAATACGAAATAAGAAACAAGTATTTTTGAAGTGCTAACAAGACAACATGTAATTTCCAGTGTTGACAAGGCAACATGCATAAAAAAAGGGTTTTCCCCAATAAATCGGACGAAAAAAACTCACCGCGGATCGGTCTAATCGTGAAACAAAATCGGGACGAAATCTGGTAGCGGAACGGGGGAGAGGAGCGTACGCGCCGATAATCGGGGTTCGTAGAAAAACAGGAAGAAACGATGAAGAGCGAAAAATGAGGGTTGGCTGGCGAGGCTGATGCTTCTGGTCGCATGCTTGCGGGAGAGCCGGTAAGAAGGAGAAGCGATCGCGAAGGAGAGCCTCTCGAGATAATTTCTTCGCTTTCTCGAGTGTGGTCGAGGGATAAAAAATTTGCCGTACTCCACTTCCTCGCCGCTCATTCTTCTCTTCGTCCCAGCTCGACCTCGTCAATCTTCCGCGATCGATCATTAGTCCACTCTGCGGGACCACACTGATTTTCGTCCAGGTCAAGAACGTCTCAATTCGGAACGAAACAAAAAAAAGAGAGAAAAAAAGAGACGGTTCGCGATCTCCTCCCGCGCACGAGAAAATTTTCTACGCGCATGTTTGCTTTTTCCTGAAAAAAACGCGGCGCTCCGGGCGAGTCGGCTCCTGGACCGAGTCTCAACGTCGATTCATCTCTCTTTCTTTCTCTCTGACGGGCATCAAAATTTTTCAGGCCCGTTGGAAGGTCCTGCGCGAGCTATCATAAATAACGGCCTAGTTTTCAAACTCGGAAACGTGTTATTTGCCACCGAGCGAGCTCCGCAAATGAGTTCACTTTGAATTTAATTACTCGGCTCACGCCCAGACCGACCCTGGCTTGTTTCTTCGGAGTCAAGATAACTCTCGTTCTCTTTTTCTTTCACGTGTTCTCGCTGTTGCTTCCTCTTTCCTTTTCTTCTATTCCTGATTTTTTTAGAATTTATATTTGGATCTGTTGAATGGCGATATGGCATCTGGTGGCAAAAAGCGAACTAAACTTGGAGCAAATTTTCTAATAGTAATTATACTTATTATGCGATATTTATCATAAAGAATCATTCAATTATTAATAAAATGGAATCAACGATATTTAGTCGACAGAAAAAGCAAATAAACATGAAGTACAATGTGAGAGATTGAAAGAATATATCAAACAAGTAGATTTTCATATATGTGTTGCCTCAAAATTGTGTTTTCCTTCAACAAAATTGCATTCTTTGAGATTGGTGCTAGTCCAATGACAGATCCCAATAATATAAACAGTTTTTTTTTAATTAACCCGAAAATCATTACTCGTATACTGTACATTTACAGATTGCGTAATTGGTGAGGAAAAATTGATGAAATGTTCTTTGAAAAAACAATAACTTACCCCAGTTAATGGAAGTTTTTGTTGTTGTGATAATAAGTTTTCAAAAAATTTGGCAAGTATTGCTGTCCCAAAGAATTTTTTATCAATTTTTCCTCAACAATTATGCAATCTGTAAATATACTTACCTCGTTTTTTACAGTAAATGAGTACTGTTTTTGGGGATGCTTTATTTTATTTATAATCAAAGCTATTTTTTTTTCATAAAGTTTGTGATTGTTTGAGCAAATTTTTTTAAATTTTTTTATCCAAAAAAGTAAAAAACATATTTTTGGCATATAAAAATGCAGTTGAGACATTAAATAAATGATAATAATCTTTTTTCATTGTCAATGAGAAAAACATATTTATTCATTATCCATTTTAAAAATCTCGATCAGAAATATTAATATATTTTGTTTTATAAAAAAATTCGATATTTCAAAGTATTGTGAGTCCTTGCGATGATTTCTCATAGATTTTTCAGTTATTTTTTTATATAGACACATTGAATTTAATTACTAGTTTTCACCTGAACTCAAGCTGTCAATTTTTCATTTGTTGGATTGGTAACATTTGGGATTGATGAAAAACCATATGTGGTGAGGAAAACGCACGTGCTGTGTTTTCTGAAACCTCAATCGATCAAGGAGACCCTTTCTCACTGAAAGAAAAGTTCCGACAGCGGGGAGGAACTTCTTGCCATTTCGGGCGTGGTGACGCTATCAGTTATGAACCGTCTGGTGGTCCAAATATTAAAAATAAGAAGAAACAAAAAAAAAGAGAAAACAGAAAAGAACAAAAGAAAAAATCAAAGTTCCCAGACTCCATTTTCATGCGTTTCATTTTTTAATCTAATTGGCAATTACTCGGTGACTAATTGGGGTTGAACGAAAATATTTTTTATCGTCCATTTTCCGGTTATTTTTTATCTCAGGTTAATAATTTGTATCGATTTTTTATTATCAATTTATTTTGATTTTAAAATGAATTAAAATGAGTTTTTTATAGTCTACATTTAATTTTTTTAACTTTTACGATTTAAAAAACTTATTATTTAACTTTTACAATTAAAAATATTTTTGTATTTTAACTTTTATTGGTAAAAAATAACTTATTTTTCTATTTTATACTTATTTTTAAACTTTCACACTGATTTTAAAAAATAAATTATTTTCAACTGTTACTGTTAATTTTTAATGAAATTTTAAAATTTCGGCATTTGTCAATTTCATTCATCGGTTTTGACAAATTTTTCAATCTGAAATTATCTTGATAAAAATTTGGTAAAAACTACGTTGTGATAAAATTAACTACAATTTATTTATGTATTTGCATTTAGTATTAAATTATTACAACACGAAGCTTTTACAATGTTTTGAGACAAATGAAATCTATAACTATGGTGAAAAGTACGTTGTGATAAAATTAATTTAACGTTATTCGGAAGAAAAACCGAAAGCTCGATTTCACAATCATAACGTATGTCTTAAAAAACTTTGTTTAATGCTTCAAAAAGTTGAAGATACGTGATGCCAAAAAAAATTTTTTTTAACGATTACAACAAAAGTTCATTTATTATTTTTATAAAACTTATTGTATTCAACACATTTTATTGAACTTTTACTTGACTACAATCATGATTACATAAAGTTGACATTTTTAGCCGAAACGAATGATATTTAATCCGCTTACTTATCAGAGTGTAATGTTTGTCAACGAAACGATATAACCATATAAAAATAGAAACGTTACATGTTGATTTGCAGAATATATCGGTCTGATAAAAATAAATAAACGTGTAGAAACATTGAAAAAAAAATTGTGAATTTCTTGACTTTTATGAAAAACGTGCATTTTAAGGCATTTTTGAAAGCTTACTTATTCTCGTAAATGGCGTGGCCAAATTACATGTTATTTATTTTTGTGCCAAAAAATAATAATAAAAATAAGTAGTTAATTTTTTTATAAAACGGATGATCATTGTTATGGATGTGTTTACTTATTCATGCGATTTTAAAAGTTTTGCATTGTGGGTAATGTCGCCAAATATTTGAAAAAACGATGGAGATCTGCGATTTTTAGTCAAAATTTTCACTCATTCTATTTTATCATAATAGAAAGCTCGGTAAAGGGGCTATACTTTATTTTTAATTGAATATTTTTGAACAACGAACAATATGCAGTCTTTAAGATCGCAAAAACCCAAATAATTGTATAAATAATTACCATTTTAGAGTATATGTTTGCATGTTAAAAAGCACATTTTCAATTCAATTTGTCTCGAAAATCGACGACCCCCCCCCCTCAATTTTTTTCTAATAAATTAGGTATCACTCGATTAATTGATATGCTCAATATAAAAATGTTCTGCTGACTTTCGTTTTGGTGGAGAACTACATTAAATTATAATAATTACAACTCGAGCCTACAATGTTTTGAAACAAATGAGTCTGGCGAAAAAAGTCGAAAAAACTGTTGAAAAAAAAGAATTCATGTCCTCGAAGCATATACTCGGTTGAACTTGCGAGCACGCTTAAAATACATGCATATACGTATAAGCAAGGGATTATTGCCATACCGTTGAGCCGGCTACTTAAGAAAAGGTTTTTGGTGATACGATCATCAGACACAAAAGCGAGAGAAGAGAGAGGGATAGAGAAGAAGTGCACGATTTTTGAATCGCGAAATTCAACACTGGATGCTTTTTCTCTTTCTCTTCTCATCATACAGAAACACATTGCACTGTTCATCCCCAAAATTCCTCGCGTACACACGACATCGTTACTAATAAGCTTTAAAATTTTTTCTCCTCGCACGCAGAAACTCTACGCCAAAATAATTTGCATATTTTTCAACACCAGTAGGCATTTGAACAGTTTACTTACAAATAATTTATTTATTAAGCTAATAAAATAATAATAAAGTAATTTATTAATTAAGTTAATGATATATATGAGCAATATCGATGAATAATTTTTTTAAAATGTTTTTTAATAATATTAATATTAATACGAATAAAAATATTTATATTTTCAAGTTAGTGTCATATTTAAAAAAATTTGAATTTATTGATAGTTTTGCAATAAACTTTTTTTAAACATTAAGATAAAATTTTTATTCATACGCGAGTAATGCTGATTCTTATTAATTACTTGATTATTATTATAAGTTTGATAGTTATATTAGTTCGTGCTGTACTTTTTGAGAATATAAATATGACAAAAAATTTTTTTCGACCAGTCAAAATGTATTGTTGTGTTTATCGATTAAATGGAGGAAAGTTCGTGGTGAAGGAGATTAAGGGTATGAGGCAGTGTGGGAAGGAGAGAGATCGGGTTGCCAGAAAAGAGACCACCGTCGCTGGTAACCGCAAACTTTATCCTACCTGTTTTCGCTAATTGATCGAGGAAAAATATGTAACTGGACCTTACACCCTCGAGGTATTTGCACCCTTTTTGTCCTCAAGATACGATCCTTTTTTTCCTATCCTCTCTCGCCGTCATCTTTTCCATCATGCTATTCACAAGCGTGTATAAACATTCGTCAATGACGGGATCAACGAAAATGTGGCTCTTCTCGAAACCGAATTCCTGACACCTTGTTTCCTCAATTTTATTTTGTTTTTCTTTTCACTGTTTTCACTGAGGCCATATTATTTTGTCCATCGAAACTCATTTTCCTTCTAACTTTAAGATATTCTTTTTCTTCATTAATTGTAGAGATACTCTCAAAATCTTAGTTTTCTACGGTTTAACATTTTTTTAATTTTCATTTTACAGAATATTTTAAAATTAATTCGAAAAACTAATGTACAAGAAAATCGTGAAAATATTGTGTCCTTACACTGTAAAAAATTTGGTGTTAAAAATAACACCAAATTAACACCAGTGAGTGGTACATATAGGTCCCTCAATTTTGTGTAAATCCCGGTGTAAATC
>JAPYYW010002370.1:0-34294 GCA_030522545.1 Cremastinae sp. A BG-2022a | reverse complement strand
GCTGTTACTAATTACCGGCTGGACACTCGCAACCATTGCATTCGTCGCTGAAATATTGTGGCCCCGTCTGTCCAGAATAAATTACACTTTGGCCGCCAAACGATTTAAGAAGTTTTTATGCAAACGACGAATATTCCGCAAGACCGCAGTGAAAAAGCCGACCGTTGTGCGCAGTTAAAAAATGAAAGCTTAGCTTCGATGAAAAGTACATCAATGACGATGCTAATGGTCATGGTGAACTATAGGTTTTCAAAAAACGACAGATGCATCTCCAACATGTTGTATGATGATTGAAAATACGTGTTGTGAAATTGAGCACGACTTGTTGTTTAATTTTGAACAGTTTTCGAATTGAGAATTGTGAAAACCTTCAACGACGACTCATATTCGAGGCTTGCTTCGATGATGAGTAAATCAATGACGATGCGAATGATTATGGTGTAAAAACTAGACATTTTTAAGAAATGAGAGATGCATGTCCAACCGTTGTATGATGATCGAAAATACGTGTCGTAAAATTGAGCACGATTTGTTGTTTAACTTTGAACATTTTTCGTATTGCGAATTGTGAAAATCTTCATCGACTCATATTCAAGTCCACTTGGTGCAGATAATGAAAAAATGAGACAAATTTCATGCTTTTCACTCTATTTTGCAACAGAAAATGTCTACTATTACGGGGAGATTATTTTCTTCATCAGTCCGGTCTCGATACAGCTCATCGTGAACGTTGTCCTGTTCATTCTCACCGCCAGATATTGCAGCAAAGTCAAAGCGGAGATAACGAGAGTCATGACTGCGCCTTCAGATCCACGGAGCAAGAGATTTCACTCCGACAAGACCAAGTCAGTAATAATTTCTTTAAAAAAACCTTGAAAAATGTTAAACCTGTAAAAAAAATGAAAAAAAGCACGCAAAGTGTGAAACCCCTTATCTTTTGTTACTTCCGTTGTTTCGTAAATATTTAAAAACATAAAAGTATGCGTTTTTTAAAATAAAACAACTTAAAAAATGACTCAATTGTCGTTTTTTTTGTTCCAGATTGATAATGAACATGAAGTTATTCATCGTAATGGGAGTCTCGTGGATCTTCGAAGTAATTTCCTCGTACCTGAATCACTATATTGTCTGATATTTCAGCAATTCAAAATTCATTCAATGTATTAATTTTAAATAATGTTTCTAGTAAATAAATACTTGAACGTTTGAATATGTAAAATGTCCCATGTATGTAGTTGGACAAAAAATCGATCCTGTCTCTAGGGTTAAGCGAGTTTTTTTTCAATAAATTACACTGTGGCCGATAAAAAAAAAGTTGTCTGTACTTTGGACGACACCCCCATATCTTTATATATTTTGGTGCGCTGGTTCCGAATCTTGGGTCCGTTTTGTCCGTACACCGTCAAAATTTTTAGTAAATTGCGAAAAACCGTTAAAAATGGCAGAAACTGCAGTTTTCACGATAAAAAATTTTTTATTGAACTAGGACAAGCCTAATTTTTATGTATTTTGATCCTCTGAATCCGAATCTCAAGCCTATTTGGCCCGTACACTCTTTAAAATCAAAGTAAATGGCAAAAAACTCCTAAAAAATGCTAAAAATTGTAAAAAATCGCTATTATTATGATAAAAAAAATTTTTGAAACTAAATCAAGTATGATATTTATGTATCTGGATCCTATCGAAATACATGAAAATAATACTTAAATTCGATTTAGAAATTTTTTTCAATGCACTAACTGCAATCTTTTGTAATTTTTAGAGATTTTTTGAGAGTTTTTGCAATTTACTTATATTTTAAAGGGTGTACGGATCAAATGGACTTGAGCTTCGGATTCAGTGGATCAAAATTCATCAAAATCACACTTGATTTAGTTTCAGAATTTTTTTATCATAATAATAGCAACTTTTTAATAATTTTTAGCATTTTTAAGGGGTTTTTGGCTTTTACTTGGATTTTCAAGGGTTTACCGGCCAAATAGGTTTGAGGTTTGGATTCAGGGGATCAAAATACATAAAAATTAGGCTTGCCCTAGTTCGATAAAAAATTTTTTATCGTGAAAACTGCAGTTTTTTTTCATTTTTAACGGTTTTTCGCAATTTACTCGAAATTTTGACGGTATACGAACAAAATGGACCTCAGATTTCGAATCAGCGCGTCAAAATACATAAAGATATGGGGGTCTGGTCAAAAGTACAGACAACTTAATTTTTTTTGTGGGCCAGTGTTATCGTTATGAAAAATATACTTCTTCATATATGAAAAATCATCCATACGATTCTATTGGTAAAAAAATAATTGAAATATTAAAAATAATATAGCAAAAATTGTCCAACTATTGGGACGTTTACCGCATAGTTGAATAGAAAAATCGACTCTGTCACTAGTCTTGAACGAGCTTGTTCCAATAGTCAAACTATTAGGACGTTTACCTCATTTTATTATATTTGCTTGACGTAAACACGAAATACGTAATCGGGTGTAATGACGTATACGAGACAAAGTGGCGATTTAGTGAGATTTAAGATATTGAATAAAAGATTCGGACGTTCGAGAGATTCCGAGGAGGTAGCGCCGCGTTCGTGTAGGTAATCCGTGTACGTCGTGTCCCGAGGCGCAGCCGACTCGAGAGCCAGGCGCCACGATCAATTTTTACGGCTTCCACCTTACCCGGCCGGCCACCTATTTGCATTCACAACTTTCCTCGTTCAACGTTTCTCTCGCGAATCGTTCCCTACAACCTCAAACGGTACGAAAAGGGAAGTTTCAAGAGAGGAAAGAAAATAAATTATTCCACCACGGACGCACGCACGGGAAATTTTTCTTGTCCGACGCAAAACTGCCTTTTCTACTCGATCGATTATTTCCCTGTCTCCTGGACTCCGGACACAATTTCCGTGCATCTCCATGCATTGACGTTTATAACATTATTTTCTTTGATCGATTTTATAAATTTTCAAGTACTTCAGATTCTCATTCGGTTTTACACAGATGTCAGTTTAAAATTGAACCAATTCGTCGACTATGAGATTTTTTTAATCTGGTTGATATTCTAAAATATTTTCAAGTATATGAATATAAATCTTTTAATAATTTACGTCTATAACACTATATTCTTGATCGATTTTATAAATTTTCAAGCACTTCAGATTCTCGTTCGGTTTTACACAGATATCAGTAGAAAATTGAACTAATTTGTCGACTGTAAGGCTTTTGTAATCTGATTGGTATTTTAAAATATTTTCAAGTGCAAATTAAATCTTTTGTTAATTCGCAAAAATGTACGAGTTAAAAAATGAACTTTAATTTTTTTAAACTAGGAAACTGTAACGTATAACATTTTTTCCTTTCTGTAAAACATAATACATATTCCTAAAATTTTTATATCATCGTAATATTTTCAACACAAAAATGAATGTTTGATGATTAACTTCTCGATAATTTAGTCGATGATCTAGCCTCATGAGATTTTGCAGAGAGGGTATCGATTATATTATACCAAATCCTGTTATTTTTTATAATAAATCTGATAAATTGTGTTACAAGGATATAACTACTTTTTTATGTAAAGTGAAAAAAGAGAACGTCACGCAAAATACAGTCGACAAATTTTTTAGACGTTTACATTTACTGATTATTTTTTCACATTTATTTTTTAGTACTTTTTTGAATTTTTAAAGAAAACAATTTCGATTTTTTCTTCAAAATTTTCTTTAAAATATTCTTTTTACAAAAATTTGGATGAAAAAAGTATAATTTTATCATTTTCTTTGTAGTCGTTGATATTTTTGTCAAATTTGTCACTAAAAAAAACGAATAATAAACGCATTTCGGTCACGAACGATTTTTCTATGCAAATTTGATCATCAGAGTTCATGGTTGTCGTTCAGTGCGAAGTGAAGCTAAAGAGAAAAAAAAAGAGAAGAATGCATGTGTGCACGCTGCCACGATGCCGTACAAGTTATAACGGAGGAAGAATTGAGAGGAGCATGATTACACGAAAGGAAAAACTTGCTCTCATATTACCCTTTTTTTCTCCACCCTCTTTCCAACCGCCGCCACCCCTAGGCTGCGCAAGGCGCCGGCCGATACGATAAGAGCTTTTTTACCCTTTTTTCTTTATCAAGTATTCTCCACGAGTTCCTTTTCATGGTTTTCCTTCCAGCCTCTTGACAATTTTCTCACGTTCTTCCATTTAAAAGTTCACGCGACATTTCTTCATGAAGAAAAATTTCGAACAATTGAAAAAGAAAGTAGTGAACTACAGAAAGAAAAATCAACAACTTACAGTGAACCCTGAGAGCAAATTTAGCGCGAAACATTTTGGTGAGATATGAAAAAAAATGAAATTAGTTTTTTTTTACCAAAAATTTTTCAGAAAATTTGAGAAAATGTACTTCAAATAAAAAAAAAATTTAGTACAAATCTTATGAAAATTTTTGCTATATAAATTTCTGTATGAAAATACCAATGTTCTATTTAAAAATGTATGGTAAGAGGACCACGGTAAAATCTTTTTGAATTTTTCTATGCATTTTTTCGTCATTAATAAAAATTATTCAAAAAATGTCTATTTGCTATAGCAAAAATCAAACTTTTTTCATTTTTTCACTTATTAAAGATTAAAAATTGAGTTGTATATATAGCGTAAACAAACAAAGATAAAATATGATTTACAAATTTGTTTTTAATTTTTAATCTTCACTATTCCTCATCACTCCAATAATTTGTACCAAAAATTAATCCAGTTCTCATATTTATAAAAAATTTTTTCATACAACATCTTTAATATAAATATCAAGGACGAGAATAAAATCTTCGGTATCACCTGGTAGGACAAAAAAAGTGGAGGAAAGAAAATTAAGGGGTTTTGGTACTACTTATTTGATCACAAGATCTACAGAAAAATTCAATGCTTTATTTCTGTAAGAAATAAACTGTCGTTTTATAAATTTTTCTTCCATAAAGTGACTTCAAATCAATATAGCATAATTGATAAAAAGCTTTTTAGTGAAATTTTTCAATATTATAATATAATAATAAAAATTTTGCTTGATTTTAATGCATAAAGTTGGATTTTTGTTTGCTAACTGAGGAACCAGATGGAGAAATTGCTTCAAATATGATGACAGTAATTGTCGAGATCTAATTGAGGTCAGACACAAATTTTATGCAGATGGTAAAACATCCGAAACAAACTTAACAGTCGAAACAAACATTTCTCCCATTTATAAGCCTAATTTTTAAGAATTATTTTCTAAAATACGTGATTGTTGATCGACTTGAAATTTGAACCATCCACGTTTTTTAAATTTGTGATTCATTTACAAAAAAATTCAAGCTGATGGTGAAATTTTCAGAAGTGCTATCGAAACCCCTTAACTAACAATATACATATAATATTTCCTTGAAAATTGAAGAGAAGGAGAGACAAAAAAGGCTTGTGAGACTTGTATAGGAGGCGAAAGCATGCGCAACGGTCGGCCTCCGGCGGCAGGGCTTTGGTATCGCCGCAGTGGAAAACGCAAAGGGAAAAAAGACAGAGCTATACAGACAGGCAGGTAAATATATAGGAATACAGACAGACGCGAGTATCGTTGTCCCATAGGGTGAAGTTTTCCTCGCTTAACTCGCGAGATTGAGAAAATTCGAAAAATCCTGAAAAATGGAAGCGCGGTAAGGAAAATAATGGGTATGATGTAACAACGAGTGTAATCGCGATAACAAGCATGGGGCGAATGAAATGTAAAAGGAGAAAGAGAGAGAAAGAGAGAGAGAGAGAGAGAGGCGGTATGCGCCGAAACGTTCCGGTCGTGCGAGAGCTTCGTTCGGGCGCCGCAGAGGGAGGGAGGGCGCGTCGATCGTCGAGGAGCGTTGCGCGCAAGCGCCCGAGTGCTTTTTCCACTGCGCGTGAAGCAGCCCCGGAGCGAGCGAGACGAAAAACCGGACGGCGACGACGAGAGAAAGCGAGACGAACGGATCGACACGGATAAAGAGCAAGAGAGAGAGAGAGAGAGAGAGAGAGAGAGAAAGGGGAAAGAGAAGAAAAAAGCATCGAGAAACGGGAGAAAGCCGGGAGACGAGAAATCCTCGGGTTTAGTGAGTTTCTCGCGGCGCTAACGGAAAGCTCGCCGTGACGGTGATTCTCCGCTCCTCTCTTACGCCGGGGATATCTAGAGACAAAACGAAAAGCCCCGCGCGCTTCCGCGACAGCCCGCGAGAAGCTCCTCGCCCGGTATTCCGACCTTACGAGCTTTTCTTCGAGGCCTCTCTCTCTCTCACTCTCTCTCTCTCTTTCTCCCTGCGTCCCCCTCCAGCCTCCATCCCCCTCGCCTCTTTCTCTCCCCCAAAATAATTCGAAGCTTTTTCGTACCGGGAGAGGCGAGAGTATCGATTCGGCCAGAAATCCGCACGCACGTGCCGCGAATTAAATCTCATCTCGCTCACTCACTTCGACGAAAAATAAGCTCCGGCTCGGGGTAAAAGCTTGCGACGGGGAATCTGGAGAAAAGCTCTCGGAGATATAGCGAAAGAGTATACGCGGGACGAGAGCTTGAATTGTGGGGGAAAAGCGCGAAAGCGTGCTTGCGGAAAAGAGCTCGAAGAGAGAGGGTGGTGAGAGCTTGCGAGAGGGGAAAAAGCTCTCGAAGAGACAGCGGGATGGGAAGTTGAATCGTCGGGAAAAGCGGGGAAACGTGCTCGCGGGAAAAAAGCTCGGAGGGGGGGTGAGAAAGGTGGCGAGAGCTTGCGAAGGGGGAAAAAGCTCACGTGTCGGACGATAAAGAAATTTTCTTTTTTTTTTCAAAGGAAACATATATCTATATGCATTCGTGAATATACTCGCGTGCGGAGATAGTGAGAGAGAGAGAGAGAGGAGCTCGCGGTGATGTATATAGATGGGAGCGAGACGAGCTGGTGACTTTTGTCGTCCGGGGCTTGGCTTGCCTGGGGTTACTTGGCAGTTGCCCCAAGATGGCGGACTCGGTTCGCGTGCGACGGGGTCGGACTGAAAAGTGCGAAAGACGCGACGAGTGAGCGAGCGAGCGAGCCCGTCGTGTGGCCTCCTCGTGACGAGTCCACCAGGGGCCCCGGGTTGTTGCCCACGGACGCGGAGATCGGGGAAACCTCGCCGGATTTTACATCCGGGGGAAAAAGCGAACCGGGTCGAGGCTGCTCCCGAGGTACACGCTTCTTCTTCTTCTTCTTCTTCTTCTTCTTATTCTTCTTCTTCTTCTTCTTCTTCCATCTTCTCGGAACGGCGCTCTTTTTTCCCTACCGTCGTCGGTGGCCTCTTCACCGCGAGGATTTTTCTCCGGACGAAGGTACGTCTATTCTTCATCCCCCGCTTACCGCCCTCCTTTTTCATCCCCCTCTCCCTTCGGCCCTCTCGCTTCGAGACTTTCGAATCGTGTAGGGAAAAAAATAACAAAATTTGCGGTAAAATGCAGTCAGGGTAAAAGCAGGCCTCGAGGAAAATGCTACAGACTCGCTCGTGCACGGGGGTTGGGGCTTCCGCAGAGAGCGAGAGAGACGCACACAGAGAGTGCCGCACCTATCGCTCGTCTTTTTCATCACCCGCACGATCTCGTTCGTGACTTTTTTTTTCCTTTTTCTCTCAAATAGATGAAAAATTCAGCATTTTTTTTTTCAACGTCCAGATTCGAAAAATCTTCCCTTTTTTTATCTCACTTGACAAATTTGAAAAATTACTTCTTTTTCATGTAACTTCAAGGTTGAATTCATTTCGTGTTTCCTTGTGACGAAGACGACTGAAATTTTTTTTTTTATTCGCGAAAAGATCGGGATGGTTATTCCACGTTTAATCTTTCATTCATCTCTTTCACGATTTCGAGGGTGGACAATTTTTTTTATTCGAGAACTTGGGCTCAACGATTAATGACAAAATTTCTTTGGTGAATTAATTTTCAGTTGATTGATTCGAATTTGAGAACGATTCTTCGTCAATGATTTTCCAATGTTCGGAGTGCAGTCAATTTATTCCAGCTCAATATTTGACCAAAAATATTCCATTATTTTTTTCAGCTTACCATTGTAATAAAAAAATAATAAATCACATCCCATGTGGGCTAGAATAAATACTTTTTTTTCGGCTCATGGAGGAAATTGCTGCTATGAGTGTTTATGGATTCGTCAAAAAAGCTTTCACGGTTTTTTTTTATTTAAAGAAAAAAAATGAAATGTAAGAAAAATGGTTTTGAGGAGAAAAAGAAAAGGTTTAGCCTCGTTGGTAGCCCCGCCTCTCTCGTCACCATATTGCAGAGCTTTTTTTCTTCCCTCCTTCATGGACTCACTTTTCTCCCTCTCTCCCCGCTGGCTCACCCTTTATTCTCCCTCGCTCGTTTTTTCCCGTGACACGAATCAGTTTGTTACGAGACGAGCATCCCCCTCCGATTGATCCTTCCCCTTTATACGTATATTCCAACTTTTATTTTGACACACATTTTCAGCTAAAAAGCTCTGTTATAATTCATTCACTATATTTACTCCGAGTTTCAAGAAATTAAGTGAAAGATGAATCAAAATATATTTATTCAAAGACTGCTCGAAATAAATGTATATAATGAAGATAAAAGTGTCTGAAAAAGCTTTCGTGCAAGCTCGAAATTAATTCCATTCATGTTTCATAAATTATTGAAAGTATTTAAGAAACGCTTTCTTATTTTAAAACACAGAATTTTGACGTTTTTTTATTCGTTCAGCATTTATTTCGAGCAATCTTTAGAAGAAAATTTTTTTCTGACTGCTTGAAAATGAATGTGCTGAAGATAGAATTAAAGTGCCGGAAAAAGCTTTCGCGCAAGCTCAAAATTCTATTTGTAATTCATAAATTATGGAGAGCGTTTAAAAAAAGATGTTCCATTTGGAAATGGAATTTTGACGTTTTTTAATTTTTGCATTCGCGAAAGATGGATTCTTCTCGATTTCATTGTTACCTCTATTATTTTCAAGCTTTTTTCCTTCAGAGGTGCACCATGAGAATTCCGCATTACAGTTCCGTGAGAGATTGCGCGATACGGAAGTCACGCAGCATTTTCCACGCGAACTTTGAAAAATTATTCTCTCGTGCGCTATTGCCAATCTCTCGAATTCGTTTTTATTTGATTTTTTTTCATTACTCGCTATGCAATCATGTTTCTGTGATAAATTATTTTCCATTTAAATACTTTTCTCGTTGATAAGATTTTTTAGAATCTCATCGGCACAAATAATTCATTACAATTTTTATTTTCAAACGTCTACTATATAGAATTTTCAATATTGTAATTTTTGTGTTCTTCGTAGTTTAGAGTAAAAAAATTTATCGTACAATGTGCTTTAAATCACAAGACTTTAGTTCTTAAATAAATAAATAAATAATATAAAAGATGACTAAGCACATAGATTATAATAAGAAAATAGTATATATTGTATAATATACATTAGGGTGATTGAAAAAAAAAGTTTTTTTCTTTTTTCGCGGAAATAGGTTTGAAAGTTTTATTTATACATAAAATAAGCCTGTATAAATTTGAGCTCTTTATAAAAATATTAACAGCGGGCGCATCGTACTTTTCGATTTTCCATAAGATTAACATGGGGACAGTTACGTTTTCTCCGTTACACTTTTATAGCTGCCTAACGAAACATCTGACAAATAAGTCCTTTGTAGGAAATTGAACGCTCTACAAAAAAGTTCTCTTGTGAATTTTTCGTTAATCTCACCATTTCAAAGATATTTGAGGTCAAAGTAGAAAAATCGAAAAAATCATTATTTTTCATTCATAAATCACTAAGTAGTAACCAGAATAAATCAGGCAAAATATATTTTTTATAGGAAATTGACTGATCTTCAAATGAAGATTAGATTAAGTCGATTAGATGAAGCGTTAAGAAGATATTCGTATCTAAAGTTGAATGCTAAAATTTGAGGAAAATGTATAAAAACCGGTTAACATCAACTTTTGATACGAATATTTTCTTAACCCTTCATCTAATCGACTAAACATAAGAGACACCATATTTGAAGATCAGTCAATTTCCTATAAAAATATGTATTGCTCATTTTATTGTGGTTACTACTTAGTGATTTATAATTCAAAAGTAATGATTTTTTCGATTGTTCTACTTTGAACTCAAATATCTTTGAAATGGTGAGATTAACGAAAAATTTATAAGAGAACTTTTTTGTAGAGCATTTAATTTCCTACAAAAATATATTAAGACTTTTTTGTCTGATGTATCGTTAGAAAGTTACAAAATTCTGAAGAAGAAAACGTAACTGTTCCCATGTTAATCTTATGGAAAATCGAATAGTGCTATGCGTCCTCTGTTAATATTTTTATAAAGAGCTCAAATTTGTACAGGCTTCTTTTTATGCATAAATAAAACTTCCAAATCTGTTTCCATGAAAAACGAAAAAACTTTTTTTTTAAATCATAAATTTTTTTTTAACAATAAATATTTAATAAATAATTAAAATATAAATAAAAAAACTATACGAAGACAGATTGTTCATCTCGATTTCAAAAAGCTCGAAAACTTAGATCGAACAAGATCGAGCAATGATTTTGAGAGTGTCGATGAAATTTCAGCGACGAAAAAATTGTCTTAGCTCCAGTCGAGATATTTCATCTTCCGAATGGAGAACGGAGGAAAAGAGAGAATGAAGAAATATAGAAAAACGGATTCTGATGGAGAAGAGAGAAAAAGAGAAAATGGAAGGAAAAAAGATGATAGAAAGGAAGAGAGTGAATGAAAAAAAAAAAATAAAAAAGACGTGCAAGCTCACTCGGACGAGGCTCGATCGTTGAATCAACTCTCTATCGAATCGTATCACTTTTGTACCATTTTCTCCGCCTTTTCCCCTCTCCGTTCCACCCATTCGTCGCTAATACGCGATTTCCAGCGATGCACCACCGCCCAATGCGGAGGATCTTCCTCCCCTCGCGCTTCCCCTCACATGCAAATCCCTCGCTTCCTCCCCTTCTCATATATACTCACTAGGATGATTAAAAAAAAAGTTTTTTTTTTCTATTTTCGTGGAAACAGGTTTTAAAGTTTTATTTATACATAAAAAGAAGCCTGAACAAATTTGAGCTCTTTATAAAAATATTAACAGGGGGCACACCGCACTTTTCGATTTTCCATTAGATTAACATGGGAACTGTTTTTGGATCTAGCATGGATGCGTGGGTTCTTTTGGGTCCTAATACATTTTAACGTGAATTCAAATTCTGTGGAGTGCAAATAGGTCCGACACGCCCTTCCAAGAGTGAAACAATAATTTTGCAATTTAAATTATATTAACATTTCATAGTGATTTGTGCACAATAAAATTACGATGAAACATATTCATTAATAATAAATAATAAAGGTACTCAAAGAGAAGACAAATTGTTTTTTTTTAATACAATTGATTATTCGATGTATATAATTTATTATTTATTATCATATTATTTACTTCAAGGTCTCCTGCTTTTTTAAAAAATTTTTAACATTTATTCTATATTCTTCATTTGCATAAAATAATATTGTAATAATGTAATTTTGTCAAAAAAAATGTTTAGTGAAATTTCTTAGATACAAATATTTTGTTTCTGCTTATTACAAAGAAAAAATTATTTATATAAAATGTAATAATAATTACTACTTGAAATATTAAACATTTTTTTAATTAATTCTATATCAAAAATTTGTTTCACTTTAGATGCAATGCGAATTATTTTATTTTTGCAATAAAGAACTTATATTTAACCTGTAATACAATTTTTTTCAATAATTCGCAGAATGGAAAGTTAATTTTATTCGTAATTTTTATATTTAGTTTTCCAATATTTTAATTTTTTTAAATAAATATTCAATGGTTTATTATGTTGCTTGTTTTTAAATATTCTAAATGTGTAAAAATATCGTAATTAAGAATAACAGAAATGCATCTGAATAGATAATCCACTTGTTTACTGTCTAAAGTCTAAAATCCGAATTCTCGAAACTCTGTAGGGAAAAGTTCAAATTTTAACTCGTCCAGTACGTGTCTGATATACTGCTTCCTGGTTTACAAGAAAAAGATTATTGATTTCTCAGGATCCAAAACATTTCCGTATTCTCGTAACCTTCAAAATTTCATACTTGAAAGTTTCACGAAAATTAATAGCAAGTTTTTTTCTCATTCTGATTCGAAGAATCCACGTATTTTTTTCCTTTTACTTTTCCCAATCTGCGAACGATCAAAAATCAATTTTTTTCAGTTTATTTGCTTTCATAATCTAATAGCTATTCATAGAAACGAAGATACGCTTAGGAACAAAGTTCAACAGCTTTTTATTCTCTCGTTTTCTTTATTTTATTCGAATTCGTTTTCATTATATATATTCATCATATATGTATATACACACATATTCTTTATATATATTCATTACATTGTAGGTGGAATCACCGATGTCTCACAACCAGGCCCAATTATACGTCTTTGCTCATCAGTCTTACGTCAAATCTTTTTTTTTTCTCTCTAACGCGCTCTAATCTTTTGGGATTTTAATTTTGACGGCCGAGAGCGTTTTTCTCAACATATTATCACTTTTTAAAGAAATGGGTTTATTGATCTTTCGATCACTCATGTATCAAATGAAAGAGAAAAAGGAAAGTTCAAAGTCCAAGTTCACTCAATCGTTTCGTCATCGACCTCTTCGTAATTTTTTTCCTCTTCGACATTTTTCCTTCAACACCATACGTTTGTTACGAAATCTCACAAGGACTTTATGACTTTTCCTTCTATCGTCATTTTTTGACACTCGTTTCTAAGAAATACTATATATTCTCATTTTATACTTGTGCAATGCCATAAAACTCAGAAAAATAAGGAAAATCATATAGTAACGAAAAACGAAAAATTAGAAAGCAATAAAAAAATTGCTTTAAGAATAAATATACTTCTTAAACGACAATTTCTCATAAATCTGAAGTCATTAGACTATAAGCACCTTTTTTAACAAAGTGGTTTTTTTTAAGTTTGAAAGAGTTATTTTCAACTTCATGTGTAAAATAAATTTGCAGTTTCTATATATTAATAAAAAATAGAGAAACAAGTTGGTTCGTGCTTCATTAACAATAATGGGAATATGTAACAATCAAGTATCTGATTTTTTTGAATAATTAACTTTACAATGTTAACATCCAATCTCATTTGGTGTATTTATTCTTTCAACAAACACTATATTATGTATAAAAAACTACTGCTAGTTTGATGAAATAAATGAGCTATCTTGATTTCACTAAAATCCCAAATAATTGATTATACAATGAAGCTAATATTCGGAATGTGTAAGAATTAAGTATATCTGATTCTTTTAGATAATAATATTTACAATTTTAAAATCCAATCTCATTGGTACATTTTTTTCAACAAATACTAGATTACGTTTAAAGCAATTAAATAGATTAGATTAAAGCAAACTACTGCTAGTTTGACAAAATATCTCGTTTGAGCAGTTGCTCTGATTTAACTAAAATCCCAAATAATTTATTGGTTATTGGTATAGCTTAATCTTTTGATATTATAATATCTTCTATATACAATCAGTTGAAGAAACAAATGTAAAAATTTGATCCATGATGCATTAAGTTCGCTCAATACCAAAAGTATATTAAATCAATTAAATTTTTGTTGAAATAATTAAAAGAATATTAAATAATTTCTAGAGTTCGTTGAGTCGAATAACAGATTGTTTAAAAAAGTTATCAATTATTTTGCTATATCCTATTAATATATTTGTACGAACGTATTCAATGTAATCATTTGATTAAAACGGAAGAAAGTTTATTTATGTCAACAATTTTTTTTCTCAGTGTAAAGTTGCAAATATAAATTTGAATGTAAATTGACTAGTTTCTTCGGGAATAAAGTGAGGAATTATTTAAATTTTCGAAAAAAAACATGCCTAAGTTACCAATCAATTATAGTCAAGGAAAAAATAAATTTTGCAACTTTATGAAAAAAGGTAGAGACGCTATTTTTCCATTTAAACGTGATTTACTTTTAGCTGGGATTGAATTTGACTCAATGCATTCTCGTTTTTGTAAAAAAAAATAAACAACTCGATATAATATTCGTAATTTCAAAGCGCGCTATAGACAAATAGATTATTCATATCAAAAATGATGTTAGGAAGTATCCAAATTTTTGAAAAAATGTTCTTACGTTGTTGATAATAATCGTCGAGCTGAGGGAATAAAAAATTTGCAGCTGTTTGGCAAAAAGGCAGAGTCTGATTTTACAAGCGAAACATCGATAGAAATTTACTTTCTGCCGGGGATTTATGGTCTATTCATAACCTTCTAATTTCTCGTTACGTATGCTTTTTCCGGGTTTTCATATTCTTTGTCCGGTTGTTTTTTTTTTCTCGTGGCCTGTCATTTGTTTGTTAGTACCAAGAGGTCAAATAGGAAGGCTGTGCAAGAAGTGAGCGTCTATATAGTATCATTAATTTATGAGTAAAGAGCCAGTCACGAAAGACGTTCGCTCGCCTTATTGCCGAGCTTGCGTCGTATGCACGCGTTATATTTACCGACTGCGGTATACGCCGGTTCGTTGAAATACAAAGCCCTTTTCCTTAGGACCCTGAAAATCAATACGAATAGAAAAAAAAAATTCTGAACGTTCGAACACTAACAATTTTACGCTTAAAAATATTTTTTTATTTTTACATTTAATAAATAACATTTAAAAATTACCTCAACCCTGGATTTTTTAGACGCTTATTGTTGAAGTGTTGTAAAAAATCGAATAAAATTTTATTTCGCTGTTTTTGTTTATATACGATTATTTATTATTATTATTATTTATTATTTGTTGTTTAGTATATTTTGGTGAAATCTACATAGGGTGGGTGCATCTAATCTCAGCCTGCACCAAATCTCGGCCACTCGGCTATTATTTCAATATAGTTAATAAAAAATTGATATTTTTTCCTAAAATGTGTGTAGAATGTAACGTGCAAGAAAAACGTAGACAAACATTGAGGAAAATTTTGGCTGAACTTTGGCGACACCTGGTCGACTATACGCAATAATTTGATACAAAATTCAAAATAATACTCCTTATCAGGAATAATGAATGAATGATAATTAAGAAGTGATTTTCGCATTTGGTATAGACTTCAAATATTTGAAAAAACGCGCTATAATGGTTTGTAGATTAAATTTCATAAAAATACAAGCTCTCAAAGCCGAAAAATTATTTTATGTAGCTGAGATATGGTATACGTTTATCCTCTATAATAATGAACCTGTTCTTTTGTTTTTTCTCTAAGCACTAGTAAATCGTTCGTCTGATCGCGATGAAACTTTGCTAAGTTGTTGCGGAGAAGCTAGAAAAAGTTTTATGAATCGGTAAAACCATTTGACAATTGGTGGTGCAAGTGCATATGAGCATATTTTCATGTATATTGGGCATTCTATATGCAAAATTTACCACTTTTAAGGTAAAAACGAAAGAAATAAGGATATTTTTTTTATTCAACCAAACATTTATTTTCGTGTTTAAAACAAAAGGCACAGAAATAAAAATTAAGTTGAATTAATTAAATATCATGTTAAATTAACTAAATATTTCTTTCGCCCTTCGTGACCGCCCGTTTAGTTGATTCAACCAAACTTTTTTCTCAATTTGGGGTAAAATTTGAGTATTGATGAGGACGAAAAAATAATAAGAAAAAGATAATTGCATGTATAAGGAGTACAAATAACAATAAAGTTTAGCGAGGCTGAGAAAGACTTAATCCGGTGATAAGAGAAAAGCTTGCGAGCGGAATTTCGCTGAAGAAGAAGAAAGAGCTCTGATGTGAAAATTTAGTCGAATCAGCATTCGTGAAGAGACTGCCTGCCGCTTTTTCCGGATCGCAAGAAAAACGATCATTATTATGAGGGAAGATATCGTATTGTCTTTTTCTCGAGGATCAACGAGCTTGCGAGAGGGAAAAAAAGAATAAGAGAAAGAGGGAAAGAGATGATAAAAAATAGTGAAAGAGTCCGCTTTTAATCTTTGCTCACCTTCTTTATTTTTTTCGATTTTCCATCGCTTCCAGGTCCATTATTCCTATTTTTTTTTTTCGTACCGGCGATGTTTCCTCTCTTTTCGTTCCGTTTTTCCGACCGTGCACTTGCTCTTTTTCCCCGCGTTGTCCTTTTTTCTTCTTCACTCGCTCTTTTCTTTTCTTCATCGTCTCTCTTTTTGCATTCTCCCCTTCTCCATTTTTTCCGACTTTTTTCTTTCTCGTTTCTCTCCACTTTTTTTGCGCTTTCTCGTTAACGGGGAACGGCACAGTTGGCTCGCGATCCGCCAGGAAAACCGCAAAGTGGCACCCGCGCGCCCGCGCGTACCGACTCGCCGACCGGGAGCGAGACAGACCGAAAACGAATGGTCCAGTGGGGAGGCAGCCCCGCACCGTGCAGTCCAAGTTCACAGTCCAGGGGATGAAGGCAGAAAAGCTAAAAAAGAGAGAGAATAAGCGATAGAGTTTGATAGCAAGGGACCGGTTATGTCTTAGGGAAAAATATACTATTTTTAAAAAAAGTTTGCTCAAACGACCAAGTACAATTTCGTTCGTTCTTATATTTTATTATTTCAATCAGAATCATACTGAAAAAATAATTGGAAAAATATACTGTTTAAAAAAAATTTTTTGCTCAAACGACCAAGTACAATTTCGTTCGATCTTATTTTATTATTTCAATTAAAATTGTACTGGAAAAATAATTGGGAAAGTATATCGTATAAGAAAAATTTTGCTCAAACGATCAAGTACAATTTCGTTCGTTTTAATTTAATTATTTCAATCAAAATTGCACTGAAAAAATAATTGAAAAAATATACTGTTTAAAAAAAAAGTCTGCTCAAACGACCAAGTACAATTTCGTTCGTTCTTATATTTTATTATTTCAATTAGAATTATATACTGAAAAAATAATTGGGAAAGTCTGTGTAAGAAAAATTTTGCTCAAACGATCAAGTACAATTTCGTTGGTTCTAATTTTATTATTTCAATCAAAATTGTACTGAAAAAAGAATTGGAAAAATATACTGTTTAAAAAAAAGTTTGCTCAAAGGACCAAGTACAATTTCATTGGTTCTAATTTTATTATTTCAATCAAAATTGTACTGAAAAAATAATTGGAAAAATATACTGTTTAAAAAAAAAGTTTGCTCAAACGACCAAGTATAATTTCGTTCGTTCTTATATTTTATTATTTCAATCCGAATTATACTGAAAAAATAATTGGAAAAGTATACAAAACATAGATACTAAAAAATATTTTAAAAATTTTTGCTCAATCAAGTACAATTTTGTAGGTTATTCTAATTTTATTATTTTAATCAAAATTGTACTGAAATAATAATTGGGAAAATAAAATGTATAACAAAAAATTTGCTGAAACGACCAAGTACAAATTCATTGATTCTAATTTTACTATTTCAATCAAAATTGCACTGAAAAGTAATTGTCCATTTAAAGAGTTTCCGTACAGTTACAAAAATCAGTTACAAAAAATCTGGAAAATTGCAATTACTTTTATCCTTAATGTAGCTTAAGCGTTAATTGGAGTCATTTGAAAAATGATAACGAGGTACTACATTTTTAATTTTTTGTATGGAAGTATGTGAAAAATTGTTGTGCCAAATTTGAAAAGCATTTGCTAATCGTGAAAAACGACAGATTTTCAATACCTAGAATTTTTTAATTGCTCCTGATGAAGCATTTTTATATTATTTTTTCTGAATATATACTAAAGTAGGTTAAGTTATTGTAAAATTAATTTTATATATATAATTTATGATTTTAATATGTAACAAATTTGTAAATGCTCCACTAAATTGATTCGTTATTTTAATCGTTTATACAAAACCAAATTTCACAATTACTTAAAAGTATAATTATACTGTTAATTGATATTACAGTTAATCGGGAAAATGACAAATTTTAGTGTTAGTTAAATATAAAGTCTATTTTTCACCAATTTATCATAAAAAAATCACTTTTCTCAGAGACTATCATTCCAGTTAATACATGTTAACAGTTTTTTTACAACATTTTCATTTTTATATTTCTCTCTTCCTATGTCTTTTTCATAATTTTTTTAATTTACAATTTTCATGCATTCTTTAATTCGTTTTTTTTCTATGAGTTTTTAGCATCATTATTTTGGGTTTCTTTTTGCTTTTCATTTTAGTTTATTTTATTTCATTCATTCTCATTCTTTTTTTTTCTTCTTTTAATATTGCTTTGTTCCCGGCTGACACGTTAATTAACCCTTTTTCATTTTTTTTTATTCTTTCGGTATATGGGATTTTCCAGGCTGAAACTCGTATCTCGGAAAAATTCAGGCACACGGATGAAACATTTGTGCAAATCGGGACGGAATAATTCACTCCGGTATCGCTCGACGCGTTTCCACACCGCAAAAAGGTCGAGCCTCGTCAAAGGGGATTTCGCCTTTTTGAGAATGAACTCGTCCGCTCGCCGCGACACGATCTCCATTTTTTCACGCACGTTCCAGAAAATTCTACAATCGCTTTTTTTTATCACTTTGATATGATAAAAAATGTTGTTCAAAGAACATGTTCTTAATGAAAAATGCGTCAAAAGTAACTTGTTTCAGTACTATATATGTATATTCTGAGTTCCAAGAAGAAATATTTGAATCGTCAAAATGCAGAAAATATTTTGGGCCGAAAATAATGCACGAGTTTTATAAAAAATGAACCATGACATTTTCAGCAATGAAAAGACGAAAATAAATAATTGAATATCATATATAGTGAGAACTAGAACTTTTTTAAAATAAAAATTTCATAAAAATCAAATGAAAAAATAAATTAAATAAAAATGTTGTAGAGTCAAGGAAACTGAATAAAGAAAATAATCCATTAAATTAAAAAAAAATTTCATTCATTGATTGAATTATTGCAGTGATTGAATTATTAAAGTAATATCAAAATAACACTTAAAAATATTATTTTAATTTTAATCACAATTTAATATATTTAACCTCACAAAAACAAAAACGTCAGCTGACAAAAATGAAGTCAATTGACCAACTTTCAATAAAATCTTTGTTCAATAATGCTTTATTTACAAAAAAAAAGTTCCACTCATTGACAATATTTAAGAATCAATGATTAAGCATATGAAATAAAACATAACAATCGGGAATTTTTTTCTTAAAGGTAATCAATTGACTATTTGATAGCAGCAAAATTTCCTTAAAGTAATTGTCTTATTAACACGTGTTTAAGGATTCGATCAAAAAATGTCATTCAACATATGAACATTCTTTGACATATCATATCTAAACGTGTGTGGAATTAAATTTTAATGTTTCACTGTCTTGAATAAGTCGAGACGTGATGTAAAATAATTTGTTCTATTTAGTTTAAAAAAATCGTAAGAAATTACTTTTCCTAATATTTTCGACTTACGTAGCAAGTACGGGTTACGTTGGATGACCATGACTTTAGAGTATGTTATTCTTGGATCAATCTGTAAAAACTTTTCTTAATAAACTTAAGAGTTACCTTTAGTGTGACCCTTTCAGAAAATCGATTTTTTTATTTTGCATTTTTTTATAATTTATATGTCTTTAAAAGTACACAACATTATAAAATTTCAGGTGTGCTTCTCGAATGAAGTTTGG
Organism: Cremastinae sp. A BG-2022a; assembly: GCA_030522545.1. Lineage (NCBI taxonomy): Eukaryota > Metazoa > Arthropoda > Insecta > Hymenoptera > Ichneumonidae > Cremastinae sp. A BG-2022a. The sequence continues at coordinate 14,604 of JAPYYW010002370.1, read as the reverse complement.
ACTACACCCTATGATTTTTTCAATTTATAATAATGAAATATGCTTTTTTTATCATTCAACGTATTTTTCTCGAAATAATGTGTTTCCAATTTTCTGCAGCTCTAACTCGAATACAAATCATTTGTTCGACTTGAAATTTGTTGGGCGTATGTAATACTTGTATCTTCACAAAATGAACCACCAGTTTGACTGGTGAAAAATATAAATGTACCATGCAAAAAACCATCAGAATTTTAAACTCAAAAACCACGTCGTATGAAAAAAAACTGATTAAAAAAATTTTTTATTTAATTATAACGAGACTGATAAAAACTAATTTAAAAATACAGATATTATAAAAATATATATTTGCTTTTATAATAAACATTATAATTGTCATATTATAGCAATAAAATCTACCACCTCTGTCTGTTAGTTTGGAATGAATAAGAGTATGAAAAATAAGGGAAATATTTGAAAAAAAGAAGTTGGCTCTAATCTCATCGGTTCTCACACTGCATGGAACCTTCGTTAAATTTTTCTGTTACACTTTATCGAATAAAGCCGATGGAGGTGGTGCAAAACTTCAACTCGACGAGACGTGATACGACGAAAGGGAATAAAGTGAGAGAGAGACTCGAGATGATAAAAATGAGAGCTCGTATGAGAGAGAAAGATGGAAAGAGATTCTTCATGCTTCTGTGACTGCACACTCCGCGACGAGAGATCGATCGGAACTTCCTCCTATCCGTAACACACTCTCCTCTTCCACTCTCTCGCCCCTTATCCGCTCTTCAATTTTTCTTCTCACTCTTTTATTATTATTTTTATTTCCTCATTGATACAGTCTTTTTTCAATTTTTTTTTATCGCTACATTTTTATAATCTTTTTTGGTTCATTTTGTTTCATCAATTCCAGTAATTTAGCTTAATTGACTCGTTAATTTTTTTAAATTGTGTTGATTGAAGGACAACAGTCTCCATAAGACAATGTAAGAAGTAAATAACATGCAAAAAAAGATCGTCTTTGAGAAATTTTTATTAAAAAATGAAAAGATCAATTTCAATATGATTTTCAAAATTAGAAAAATGATAACTATTAAGATAGTTCTATCGGAACAGTTAAATCAAAAGTTTTTATCTCAATTTATCTCGATAGTATGCATATGGTTTTTGAGCTCAACTTTATTAAGAAAAGTTGTTGTAATTTTTTTCAAGAACAACATACTCAAAATTCAAGATCATCCAAGGTGACCTGTACTGGTTACGTATATATGAAAATGAAAAAAATCATAATCTTAGGATTTTTTAAAAAAACTAAAGGAAGCTTCTTTGAGGTACAATAAAGAGCTATGCTAAATTTCAACAAGTTTCACTACCCAGAAGTCAAGATATTTAGAGTTCAAGATCGCAATATATTTAATGCTCTTATGAGAAACTGCAGAATATAGTGATTTTTGACAATAAATATCTCGAGTTCAACGTAGTGAAATCTCTCAAAATTAAATATACAATTGCACATTGTAGCATAGAACGTTTTTGCAAATTTTTAACAAAATCCTAAGAAAATGATTAGTTAATAGAACTACCTTAATGTATCTCAATGATCCAATGTTAAGGAAGTATTAACGATACTTACTATAGTCAAGTGAGATTCCATTTGACTTATTTTTAAATGACGAGTACACTGAGAGAAATTACGATAGTATATGTATTTCACCATAAATTTTGTGCTAAATTTCAAGAATTTTCACCATCTAGAAGTCAAAATATTGAAGGTTGAACATCGTAATATTTAACACGTTCTCTTATGGAAGAGCACGAAAAATAGTGATTTTTAACAATAAATATCTTGATATATCTACGTGGTATAACCCTTTAAAAAAATATTTGTGCAAATTTTTAAGAAAATTTGTCGAAATTCATTTTATACGAGAACTACTTTAATACTGTATGTTGAAAAAAAAATTCAATAGCAACAACTCATTTTCGTACTTTCGTTAATACCTCTGTAAACACATATTTTTATCATATAAACTATTTTATTGTATATTGTTTTAAATATGCATTCGTTTATGACTTTTTGCGGATTTTTTGCTCTCTAGACCAAAAGCATAAATCGAATTCTCTCACGCGCTCATAAATTTTCGCTGTAAATCTATTTTCCGATATTTTTCTCGCAAAACTCGGTGTATTGAGAAAAGCGTCACGATCCGTTGCCACGGGAAAAACCGGAAATTAACGTGGACTCTCTCTCTCTCTTTCTCTTTCTCTCATGTTCAGGGTCTGACTTCCGAATGGCGAGAACGTCACTCGTTTCCAATGCTCGTTCTTTCTCTCGAGCACCGAGATGCGTCTCCGCGAGCCCACAGCTTGTATTAGTCACGTATTTCGCACGCGTATACGTGTCGTAATGAGCTAAAGCGACGTTATAACGCTCCCATAATGTCTATTAATAACCCTGAAAAAAAAAATTTCCTCACTTCGTCTCTGATGAAACTAATCCATTTACTTTCAAATTTACTCGTACCTTCAGACTTATGGGTAAAGTTATCCTTGAAAAAATATTTATTCTTCATTCGATCAAATTTTAAGAGAGAAAATATTTTCTTTCGAACATTAATTTGAATTATTTACTTTTTTAACCAAAAAGAAAAGTTAAGAAAAGACAAAGAACATTGTCAAATACAATCCTCGAAAAAATAATTTCTTGACGTTTAATTCGTATAATTCAGACTTTTTGCGAAAAAGTTGCATTCAATAGTTTAGATTTTTTAAATTATTTAAATAATTAAATTAATACTTTTTTATTAAAATATTTTGGAATTTCATTTCAGAAAAAATGTACGTTGCTACAAATATATTTACAAAATCATGATAATTTTCAAATTAATGCACTTATGTTTTATATGTACAAATTTTTCATTTTGAATCATTTAGTAAAATGATTTCAAGTTCTACTTGAATATGCTTAATAGTCTAAAAAGCAGCATTTGAAAAAATTTCAAATTTCATGTTTAATAAAATATATTAATTATAAATCTTTAATTCTAAATATTTTTTATTCGGAGAAAATGAAGTCTTTTTTACCAGAAAAAAATAATTTACATGTAGAGGATTGAGAATTGTATAGCACGTGATTTTCTAGGGAAAATGTGATATATAAAAAAATGAGGCATTCAGCCTAGGCAATTTCCCGTTTATCTTCTTAGATATGAATAAAGAAGCACCGAATCTCTTGACGAGCTTTGAATAATTCACGCATTTCTCAAACTGAGTAAGTTGAAGAAAAATATATTTTAATAAAATTAGAAAAAACTAAAATAAAAAAAGAGGGAAATACATCAAACCGTGACATAAAAATTTTTTCGTAAGAGTTTTTTTGCAACAAAATATCGAAAAACAAAAGTCTATGAAAGGTTTATAAATTATATCTTCAACAATTTTTTCAAGTTCACCAAATAAACGTTTTTTAATGACACACGTTACACACATTCGTTAATGAATATATTTAATTGTGCATCTAATTCAAAAACAAATGATGTTTCAAAACAGACTATATTTCAAGCAAAATGAGTACCTAATCATATTGATGAAAAATAGATTAAATATGTTTCTTTTAAAAAAAAGATGATCATTGTTAAAAATTATTATTCAATTTAAAAGAGATAACCATGAACTACGCAATTTAAAATAACAATAAAAAAATTATAGACCATTGTCATTATAAATGATAGTATAAAATTAATGAAATTTAGTAATAATTTCATAAAACTTTTCAAATAAAATATTCTAAGCACTTGAACACATGTCAAAATACAAAATATATTTTTTAGACTAAAGTGTAATGACCTCAAAGTGATTGTCTCGACAATACATATTCGCAAATGAAACGTTTTGAAGAGTAAACAGGAAAAAATGTAGCACTGGACTGTCAAGTGGGATCGCGATGATGAGTATCAAGATAAAGTAAAGGAGAAATAATACCAATACAAATTTCTAAGATCATATAAGGAAAAAGTCAAGAGGACAGAGAAAATAAACCACCAGAGGCGATATTGAAATAGTACACTGAGAGTAATCACGATAGTAGATTATATCATAAAGTGACATAATATACTATTATTTTGCAAGTAAATATATTTTTACAGTAAAGTGAAAGATAATTAAGATAGGATTAAAATAAAATATATTTATTTATAAAATGATGAGATCAGTTATCACTTTTACGTATAGTAAGATTTATCTTTTCTTTTAGTATAAAAATAGCATTGTAAGAAAGTGACATTGCCATTTTTACGTCGATATAAAAATAATTAATTTCCAATAAATATTCAAGTCACGAAATCGATTTAAAACCAAAAAGTCTATTTATGTAAACAGAAAAGACGACACAATCGTAGATTTAATCACAAACTATCAACTATACCAATAATATTATAACTAAACATTTTTTACAGTAAAATAAAATACATATATTTAGGACAGAATTAAAATAAATTATATTCAGTTACAAAATAATGAATACAATTGTCACTTTTACATTTTTTGAGAATCGATTCTTCTTGCTCAATTTTTTGGAGCCATCTATTAAACGGTATAAATGTATCTAATAGCTCTCTGGTGGTGAGTTACAACAAAATAAACAGATAGAATTGTATATATAGAATTAAAATAAAGTAGCCTATATATGTTTAAATCTACGTTGTAAGCTATGTCAAATTTCATTCAAATTCGTGTAGCCGTTTTTGCGTGATTGAGTAACAAACATCCAAATATACAAACATTCACATTTGAGAGAAAACACGATAGTATATTTTAGTATAAATTGACAATTATGTTAATTATTTTAGAATTAATTATATTTTGTTTTAGTAAAACGTAACATAATCAGGACAAGATGTAAATAAAATATATTTCGTTCTATAATAATTGATACAGTTGTCACTTTTGTACACTGAGAAAAAAGTTTGTTTGAAACAACTGAACGAACGGACACGGAGGGCGAAATAAATATTTAATTAATTTAACATGATATTTATTTGATTCAACTAAATTTATGTTTCTACGCCTTTTGTTTTAGACACGGAAATAAATGTTTGGTTGAATCAAAAAAATATCATGTTAAATTAACTAAATCTTTCTTTCGCCCTCCGTGTCCGCCCGTTCAGTTGATTCAACCAAACTTTTTTCTCAGTGTACAGTTAAAAATACATCATACTTTTCTCTCAGTGTATCAGTAAGATGCTCAAGTTATTCCTAATTAACTATACTTAACTCAATTTTTTAATTTTCATTGTAAAATAAAAAATATTTACAATACGATTAAATCAAAGCATATACATGTTAAATTATAAAATAAAATGATTATAGTTGTGTCTTTAATACATATCTTTAATACTTAGCTATATTTTTTATTTTTAGCGTAAAATGAAAAATATTTACAATAGGATTAAATCAAAGCATACATGTTAAATTATAAAATAAAATGAATATAGTTGTGTCTTTAATACATATACATATATAGTTAGATCAACTTTTTGTTTTTTCGGAGTATGAAAATAGCGTTGGAGGAACCGACGACGCCGATGGTCGGGATCGCGTTGGTGTGCGTGCGTAGAGATGTCTGGAGGGGAATGATCCGTCGGTATCAGATGATATAAGGGTACCGGCACGAGGCCCAGACACTCAGTAACCTCTCGTTGCCGGTCCCGGACGCGAGTGTTCGCTACGCGCGTGCTCTCTCATCCGCCGCTTTTCCATTCCCTTACTTACGCATTTTTTCTTTCTTTTTCACTCCCATCAGCCATACTCTGTGAATCTCGGGCGGCGCTTCTTTCGTCAACCGCATACACTCGACGGACTCTCTGTGCTCAAATTCGTCCGCCGATTTTCCCTCATCCTTATTCGCCATTTTTTTTCTATATTATACTCCTTTCGTTCGTTTTTTTTTTCGTTCGATTCTTTTTCCTTTTTATTTTTTTTTAATTCGCGAAGCTCCTTTTTCATTTTCAAAAAATAAGAGAGCTCCCGAGAGACTCGAGAGTCTCTCGGCACGTCGACGTCCTCGTTAAACGAACGCGTGACACATCCTCGAGTTCTGTGCACCCGACGCGAGTTTCTAATTTTTTCTCCTCCTCCTCCTTCTCCTCTTCGTTTTTCAACGCTATTATTTTTCCCGCTCGACGCGACGCGCTGTTTCATTATTTTTGGAGACTCGCGAGGGCTTTTTCACGCTCCGCGCTCTCGAGACGTTCGCCGGTTTGACGGAAGTTCGAACCCAGTGCCAATTGCCTCCCGGTTATCGTTTCGTTGGATTAATTTTCGTTTTTACCCTGCACGAGATACGACTGCTTCGTAGGTAAGGAATTTTCCAGAATTTCCTATACTCGCTTTCACTCCACTTCGTCGATTTTCTCGTCGAACGTTATTTACGAAGATTCACGCGTGTTTAGGTATACACATGACGAAATGATAATAATTCGTTCAAGTTTGGAAAGAATATTCTTTCAAATACGTAAACACAATTTTTTTTCAAATTTTCGTCTATGTATTTTAATCAAAAAGTTACACCATGAAATAGCCATTTTTATAGACAAAATAGATATATACATTTCGTGCATAAGAACGTAACTTTAACAATCGATTACTCGAAAGCAATGTAGATTTTTTTTCTGAATTTGTATAAATTTTTTTAGTTGTATTGAACGTTCTTTTTTTTAATTTGTAAAACTTGTTAATTTGTAAAATTTGTTAATCTGTATTTTTAACATGTAAAACTTCATTTATTTTCACTAAAAGGTAGGAGTTGTCATGTTGAAATATATGTGAAATTATATGTATGTGAAATTATAAAATTATAAAATTATAAAATTATAAAATGTATGTGAAATTTTATGAAGCTTCACCATCTAATGATTGATATCTAAATTATTGCAAATCGTCGCATTTCTAAATCTCCCATAAGAACCTATGTTAAGAGTGGCTATTTTTAAAAATAAATATATTCATTGTCACATGGTAAAGCCTTTTTAAATTTTGCAAATAGTATGTTAATATGATGTCAAAGAAGATCAGTATAAATTTTGAAAAAATTTTATCACAAAAAATTTTCAAATGATAATTTTACATTTAGTTAACACGTGTAGTAAAACTTTTAAATAGACTGTCACGCGACTACTACCTTAAAGTGTCATTATTTCTTTATCATTTTTCTATGAAAAATGACAAATAAAATGTTTCATAGAAAATAATAAATAAATGAAATATTTCTATCATATTCCTGATAAAAAAAAGTAATGTTCTCATTCAATGTTTATTTTTTTACTTTTTTATACTTATTCAAGTTTTTCTACTTACATTTTACTATAATAAGACACAAATTTTATATCTATTTCTAAAGAAATAAGTTTCACTTTTATTTTAAAAAAAGTTAAATTAAACGTAAACATAACGTAAAGTTTAATTTTAGAAGTAAACGTGAAGTTACTTAATCGTAAAATTTTCTTGCAAGTTTATATTGTTTACCTCTAATTTTAGAAGTAATTAGAAGTTTGCTTCTAATAAAACATAAAGTTTAATTCTAAAATCGTAAAGTTAAATAAAAACGTAAAGTGTACTAAAAATCTACCTAAAATCTTCACGTTTACGTAAAATAAACTTTATATTTACTTCTAAACGAAATGATTACTTCTAAACTTTGGTAAACCTCAGTAAACTTTAGTAAAGACTATTTCTTAAAGTGGTGTCACTTTAGTTACTGCCCGAAGGAATAATAAACATAATGTTGGAACTGTTAATTAATTTTGTTAATTGGAATATTAATTTACACCTAATTGTCACTTTCTCCATTTTAAAATCGATTTCTTGAGTACCGCAATGCTTTTTCACGTCTGAAAGAGAAGAATGACGCTTCCGCGATTCACCAGCGAGATAGTTCATTCATCCATACAGTGACAATCGAGTCTGGCGTTGACTCGTCATCATTTTGATAGCCAAAGATAAGAGAGGCAACTTTGATTTTACAATTTTCTCTCATTCGACGCGAACCGGACGTGACGTTTCTTCTCTCTCTCTCTTTCTCTCTTCCTCTCTCTCTCTCTCTCTCTCTATCTCCTCTCTCTCGTTTTACTCTCACGGGAAAGATCATCTATGTCTCTCCATCTTAACTTTATATTTCTCTCTCGACTGGTGCATTTTTTTTTCTTTCATTTCGCCCACGGCCTTTTAAAGTGCTTCGTTCTAAATACACGTGGGACGGAATTTAGCGCGAGTAGCGGTATTACCTGTTACCTCTCTCTCGTTTGGGCTCGTTTCTTTTCCGCTCTCTTCCTTTCTCTCTCTCTCTCTCTCTCTTTCTCTTTCGACGCTTCTTCCTTCCTTCTCTCGCATCGCTCCCTCCCTCTTTTTCTCTTTCCTTCAGTACACACCATTTTTTTCTCTCCATTAGCATCTCTCAAACACGAATCTCTCGATTATTCAATTTTTCACGTCCCTCATCTTCACGCTTGCAATCTTCGCGCTAATCGAGAATTAAAGGCATCCGAGTAAACGAATCATATGAAAACTTCAAATATAAGTGAATAAGGAAAAATAAGTGGTACTTTTGGTTCTGCGTTTATTGCGAATAATTTGTGCAATGTTAAATAAATCATTGATTCATTTTTATCAATTTCTTGATTATTACATGCACGCTGAAACAAAAGAATGGTGGATTTTATTATACACACAAGTATAATAACTATACTGATTATATTTTGTATATTATTTATTATATTTTATAATTATATTTTATTAATTTATTTTATTTTATTTATATTTAGATTCTATTTAAAATATACTTCGTTTTACAATAAAAATATGTTTAGTTGTAAAATTAACAGCATAGTTGTCACTTTATGGTAAAATCTACTATCATGATTTTTCTCACAATTTACGGAAGTCATTCGTCATTGTTCAATTGTGAGTTCGGTTGCTTGGAACAGAATTTCTGTCCACTTTGTTAATTTATTTCATTAGAAATTAAGGATGTATTAACGATATTTTTAAAAATATGAGAATTTGATAAATTATTGATATTTTTTTCTTAAGCATATGAAAAAATGTGCTAAATTTGAAATCGTTTTACTGAATGGTTTAAGAGTTGTCAAACTCCAAGATTTATTGAAATGTAACATTGCTTCGTATTCATAAAATGTGCACTGAACGCAAAATTAAAAATATGAGAATCTTGTGAATTTTTTTAATACATTCGTAGTGGTGTTTATTTTGTATAGACAACAATTTCAAAACGTTTTACTAATTTTTTTTAATTTTATTGTTTGAGCAATAAAAAATATTTAACTGATTGTTAAAATACTAACAGGTTATAGCAGTTCAGATAAATTAGTGATTCAGATAAATATTAAATTTTTATTTTTTTCTGATTAATATCAAAAAATTTGTTTATAGCTGACTTTTTTAGGACAGAGATTGATTATTTATTAATTGCTGCAATATAGACTATAAGCTAAGATACAAAAAATATTTATATAGCTAATTTCCTTAAATATGCTATTGTAAATTGAAATTAATTTGTATTAGCTCATATTAACTAACACTAATTAGCTTATGCCAAGTGATACACTATGATAATCTAAGAAGAAAAAGTATGAATGAATTTATTTATAATGCCATGGTTAACCTCTGACAAAAAGAGTCAGAGAGAGAGATCTGGAAAATTCTACGCCAATGGTGAAAATCAAACAAACGACGTAATCTCATCGAGATCTATCTCTTTCGTAGTACTCTCTGACATTGAGTCTCTGTACGTCATTTTGTTTGAATACCCAAAGAATGTGCCTTTTTACCTTCTCAATGCATGGACACAATTTTATATTAAAAATGACTATATTTTGTCGCAACATAATGGCATAAGTATTTTAAGGAGATTTCATAGAAGTGAGCAATTTTTTTTTAATGATCACAATAATCGTTTTATTTATTGAACAAATATATATGCACTTATGTTGTCAAAAATTATAAATATTGAATTTAAAATATTATTGTGTATAAAAAATGTGACCAATTGAAGCAAAAATTATTATACATGTATAAAAAAATATAAATACAAAAAAACCTCGAAATTTCCTATCTTTTGTTGGTGTCACATTAAAAACATATTAATAGTTCATTTGAAATTATCTTTGAGCATTATAGAAAAAATTTACAGTCTAGCCAAACCTGAAAGTGATGATAATGATATTATTCTGTTACTAATGAATGTACACTTATTTTCAAAAATACTTCTAAATTTTAATTACTAAATTCGATAGGAATTAAAACGAAAAAATTCTTTGTTTATTTGCAATTTAATATTCTCGTTAATTTATTTAATGTAGTAAATGTACTGAGAGAAAAGTATGGTGGATTTTACTATTATAAAAGTAAAAAATTTACTAATTATAACTATAATATTATAATTTATTATAATTATAATTATAAGAAGATGTAAATAAAGTATATTTATACTTATACTTTACTACATCTTATATACTTTATACTATATATTGGGTTGGCACAAAAATAATGAAAAACCTTAGAAAACTTTACACTGTCCTTTTTCTAATTCATTGTTTTCGATTATATTCTCGAATGTTGTAGACCATTCTACATGCTTAAGGTATTAGATACTAAGGATTACATAACTGATTGAGCCTTTTGTATAATAAAAATAGTAAAATATGTGAAACGAAAAACAATAAGTGTCTCATTACTTTTGTGCCAACCCAATACTTTATTTACATCTTGTTCTCATTATGTTTTACTATATCGTGATTTATTTCTGTGTGAAATTCATCTCTTGATCATTTTTTTTAACGCTACAAAAATGTAACTTCTCACAGGTGGAAAATGAATTTATCGATATCTTTTTACGCGTGATGTGACTCGAGATAAATATAGAGGAAAAGCTTAATGAGCGAGAGCGAGAGAAAGATATAGTGAATATAGTGTGACTCGTTAGTTCGAAGAATTTTTGAACGAGTCGAGTTCCCGAGCAACTTATTCGGCTCCCATTAGACGTTTATCGATTCACCTTGAATTCGACGAAGGCTCAAATTCAATTGATTCGGCAAATTGTGAACAAAAAAATATACTTCACAGTTCGAAAAGGTGGAACGAACGATGCTTCCCATTCTTGGTCCTCCATTCATCCCAAGTCCAAAGTACCGAGACGAATTCTTTTTGATAATTTATTCGTATTTAATCTGAAATGAGATATGAATAGAGTTGATAGCAAAAAAAAAGCTTGGAAAGCTCGAAATAAAAAGTTTTATCAAGTGGGAATATTCATTGAAAATTTTTAAACACTACAAATTTTATTTTTGGAAAAAGCAAATTAAATTTTTCAAGGTAATATAAGTATTTTCGTGAAAAAAGAAAAAGAAATGAGATACGAATACAGCTGATAACAAAAAGCCTCGGAAAACTCGATATAAAAAGTTTTATCAAGTGGGAATATTCATTGCAAAATTTTAGACACTACAAATTTTATTTTTGGAAAAAACGAATCAAATTTCTCAAGGTAATATAAGTATTATCGAGAAAAAAAAGAAATGAGATAGGAATACAGCTGATAACAAAAAAAAAGCTTTGAAAGCTCGAAATAAAAAATGTTATCAAGTGGGAATATTCATCGAAAATTTTTAGATACTACAAATTTTAATTTTGGAAAAAACAAATCAAATTTCTCAAGGTACTATAAATATTTTCGTAAAAAAGGGGGGGAAAATGAGAAAACTATGCTGTGCTCGAATGTATTTTTAAAAAAGGCTGGATTCGAGATCATTTCAGATAGAGACAAGCCGAGATGAGTTTTTTCCACTAGCTCGACAGACCGAAAGCTTTCAGGAAAGCATTACAAACGCCAGTTGAGCTTTAAAGCCGAAACACACATTTTAAAAAATGAAGAAAGTTTTTGAGTGCAAATGCGTTTTGCAACAAAGCGACGGATCTACGAAAAATATTTTCTTTGAAGTGCTTTCGAGCTTAAATTTTAAAAAATTTATAATTTAAGCTAGTTTATTCAGTTTACAGTCTACAATTCTACTTTTCTTATGGTTAATATCACCAGTTCATTCTTAGCCATTTGTATATTCGTCTGCATCAACCAAAATTTATATTGATATCGATTGCTTTTTTGTATTAAAGATGAATTGGCATGATTTTAAAAATGGTAAAAAATGTCTTCATTTTTTATGCGTTATTGCGGAGTGTATAAAAAATTATTAACAGAAATAAAAAATAATTAAAAATTATTAATAGAATCTTAACAGCACAATTTTTTATTTAAAAATTCGTAGATTTTCCCTAAATCAAATTTTTTAAATATTTGTTATAGGCTTCTGATAATAATGCTACAAATGCTTAAAAAGTTTCACTAATTTTTTAATTATCAATAGTGTAAACCATACTAATTATGAAGATTTTTAAAAAATGTGTGTATAAAAATTTTCTTTAAATTTTTAACAAATATTCTTGGATGTGATCTGAATATGTGAATCAAACTTTAAAATGTTTTGCCATGTATAAATGTCAAGATATTAATTGTTAAAAATTACACTTTTTCGTGCTCTTCCTTACAATGTTCAACCTTCAATATTTTGACTTCTAGATGGTGAAACTTCTTGAAATTTTGCACAGATTTTTATATAACGTCAAAGAAACTTTGTTTAGCTTTTCAAAAAAATCTGACAACAACTTTTTTTTCAAAATTTTTTAAATTATGTGAGAAGTATACCTGACCTTGGATGACCTTGAATTACAAGTGTGCTGTTCTTTGGTCAATTTACAACAACTTTTATTAATTAACTTTTAGTTTCACAAATTAGTTTGAACGTCAGAAAAATGGAAGTGGATATTTTTTATTTGTCTGTACCAAAGAGAACTACTTTAATAAACTTGAGCTGAATAACCCCATGGTAAGGAAATAATCTGAGTAAAAATTTTTTTATTTTACTGTCCCAGCACAGCCATCTTAAGGTAGGTTTATCGGTACAGTCAAATCAAAAGTTTTTATCTCAGTTTATCTCCATACCATGTGGTTTTTGAGCTTAAGCTTATTGAGAAAACTTGTTGCAAATTGTTTCAAGCACAACATACTCAAAATTTAAGGTCATCCAAGGTAACCTGTACTTGTTACGTATGTATATGAAAATATGAAAAATTATAATCTTAGGATTTTTTAAAAAACTTGAGGAAGCTTCTTTGAAGTACAATAAAGAGCTGTGCAAAATTTTAACAAGTTCCACTAGCCAGACGTCAAGATATCAAGAGGTGGAGATCACAATATTTAACACGTGCTCTTATGGGAGACTGCAGAAAATAGTGATTTTGACAATACATATCTCAAGTTCTACGCAGTGAAATTTCTTAAAATTTAATATACAATTGCACATTGTAGCAAAGAAGGTCTTTGCAAATTTTTAATAAAATCCTAAGAAAAGGATTTTTTGATAGAACTACCTTAAGGTATTTCTACCGCGACAGTCCGTTTAAAAGTTTCCTTTCTATGGAAACTAAAGGTAAAATAATCATCATTTGACATTTTTTTCAAAAATTAAAAAAAACAGGATATTTCCGGCTATTTCATGTTTAAAATCACTGTTTTTAATACAGACTCTTATGGAAAGCTACAAGAAGATATAATTTTTAACAATAAATACCTCGATCTTTAAAAATTTTACACACACTTGAGCATCACATTGAAGAACATACATGCAAAGTTTTAAGAAATTCTATTATAGAAAACCATTCTCACCATATAGAACCATGGTAGAACGACCTTAAGGTTAATAATAAAATAAGAAAAACGTATCTGAATACATATACACATTTGAAGAGTAAGAAAAAAATAAATAAGGAGAAAATGAGCTGCGTAAAGAAGAGTGCGCGTATATATGTATACGATTTTAATATGATTTGGGGATGATGAGAGCGAGAAAACGAGGTGGAATCGTTGATATTTCCGGGTTGCGGAGTGTCGAAAGTGTTGAACGAGGGGAGTGCCCGGGTTTCTGGTGAAATCATCAATTTGATTTTGTCGGGGAGACACGCGCGGACTTGTCGCCCGTTGTTCATGAATTATTTACGAAGCTCACCCTCGTTAGCCCGCGAGTTAAACGTACCCCAGCCCCACCCTCTCATTTCCCTCGACGGGGACAAACGAGCTGCGCGCGTATCACTCTTTATCTTTCGTCCTACACGTTTGTATACGCGCTCACACACGTACACATTATTCCCATTCACGTATTCCTCCGTTATCACCGAGGCTCCAAACCTTCCCTCGTAATGACTACATTATTACCAAATCCGGCAACGTTTTCCTGTATTTCGAGATATTATTGTGCCCTCCGATGGACCACTTGGCTAAACATAAATCTCGTACACAATTCTTCAATTCTGCTTTTATTTTATCGCTGAATTATTATCATTGACTCGCGCAGAGAGACTACGCTGGACTTTTTTTTCCTTTATTTTCTATTTCAGTTTAAGGAGGTTGGCTACATAAAACGAAATGATGAAAATTCGTTCAAATTTGGAGAGAATATTCTTCCATATGAAATACGGGAATACAATTTTTTTTAG
>JAPYYW010002369.1:0-20776 GCA_030522545.1 Cremastinae sp. A BG-2022a | reverse complement strand
AAGCTTCTTTCAAGTACAATAAAGAGATGTGCAAAATTTTAAGAAGATTTCAAGATATTTAGTATTGAAAATGACAATATTTAACACAGGCTCTTATGGGAGAGCACTGAAAATTGTTATTTTTAACAATAAATATCTCAATTTCTGCGTGGTGAAACCTCTTAAAATTTGGTACGCATATGAGTAACGTATAAAAGAATGGCTGTACCAAATTTCAACAAATTCCTAAATAATCGATAAAACTATAGAACTACCTTAACTATTGAAATAATAGCCGAGTGGCCGAGATTTGGTGCAGGCTGAGATTAGTTTCACCCATGACGTGTCCAACTGTATAACATCTATGTTTCTTTTTTTATTTTTTGATCATCAGATATTATGGAATTTTGGTGATTGACGACAACGAGAAAGCCTGGTTCCCGTCGACGGATCTCAAAGAGTTTCACGGTATAGTGCCTCACGAAGTGACAGCCGCGGAAACATTGTTGTTTTGCATAAGAAGTGACGGTTCCGAAGGTTTTTGCTGTCCAACGGGTGGTCCCAGCGACGACGAGGACGATCTTACCTAGAAATACGTTGACAACAAGCCTGGCCTATTGAGGTAGTTCTAGCGATAACGCGAGTTCATGACATTGCATAAAAATAATTTTTTATGCAATCGTTTTCTTAAACATATTTATAAATATCGGTGTATAATGTCTGGCAAGTTATCAAATAGGTGAATCGTTACCTAAGCCATTTTAAATGAAAGTTTGAAAAAACTTTTTGAAATTTTGAAGATGTATTGCCCGTACAGTTTTATTTTATTTTATTTTAATTTATTTTATTTTAATTTATTTTATTTTAATTTATTTTATTTTAATTTATTTTATTTTAATATATTTTAATTTATTTTATTTTATTTTATTTTATTGATCGTGAAAAGAAAACACTGCATTTACGTTAAAATATTGATATTTCTTACAATGTTGTTAGTTTTTCAATCAAAAAAATATATTTTCCAAGTAAATTCAACCCCACATTATTGTTTACACGATTGGAAAACAAAAAATTCGAATGTTATTTAAAAAATTGCATTTATTGTATTAATTAATTGAATCAATAATTTGTTAGAAGATTTTTTAATAGATTTATGAACATTGTGTTAAAATTTTAGCGATTTCTTGTCATTTTGGAAATAAGGGCAATACACCTTTTCACGAAGAGAATTGTATATGAGAATTTACTATATTTTGTCTTAATGTTGTGATGGGCTGGAAATTCATTTTTTAAATGAAATAGCGTAATTTTAATCATTTTCATAACAAAAATGACTACGTTTTTGGTTTATATGAAATTTACATGAAAATTAAAAATTGAATTTAAGTTTGAAATGAAAAAATGAATGAAATGAAAATGGAAAATGAAAAAAAAAACAACAAAAAATAAGTATATAGTATAAAAAAAATAAAACAAACATTTATACGAAGAATATTGAAAATTTAGACACATTTTTGAAAAACTATAATTTTTCGTATAAAATTCTCTTCGTGTGAGAGCTTGAATTTTACAAGAAAATTCGTGTAATTTTCGGGAAAAATTTTTATTTGTAAACTCAATCATAACGTTAGAACTACCCTAATGCCAGATCAAAGTGAGATTTTTTTTCGCCGATTATCGAAATCCAGCGAAAGTTTCACTCGAGCGATCAGACAAAATTCTCTTTCTCGTCCAACTATTTTTCAAGTCTCAAAATTACTCAAATGAATTTTGTATTTGGATTTTTTCTAATTTATTCTTATCTTCACTGCACTGTATTGCTTCGTCTTTATTTTATTTTCGTGAGAGGTAAAAAGGAGCAGGACATGGAAAGAACAGTGTCAATTATTATGTGAAGAAGTTAGCAATGCCTGCCTTCGAATATAAATCATAGTTCGACAGTGAGAACAGTTATGAAAAAGAAGAAAAAACAGCTCGTGAAACTCTTTCAGATTCGAAAATCGTACGAAAGTCGCAAAAATCGTAAATAACTCGTCAATATTATACACGAAAAGAAATATCATAAATTAAATCGTTTAAGGTGGTGAAAACGGTAACGAGAGAGAAAAAAAAACATCTCAGCATATCATTCAGCATTTTACTCGGGAATCGCGTTGCACAGAGCAGAAGTAGAAACATTTTTTCGGCTTAGAACCGAGCAATTTGCTATATCAACGTGAGTGGAGATTAACAAAAATGGTACTTGTTCTCAAGTTGGTCCTCATCTAAAATCAGTTTAAAAAATTTTTCTTTAGTTTTTGATAGTTACCAAATGGCTTTTAATATTATTTATATAATTTTTTAATACTTTATTTATATAATTATTTACTAGATAAAACTATATAGTTTTATATAGTTTATATAAAGTTTATATAAGGTAAACGTCCCAATAGTTGGACAATTTTCGCTATATTATTTTAAATTCTTGAATGATTTTTTTTTCTGAATAAAATCGTATGGATTATTTTGCCTATACAAAAAGGTGTATTTCCATACCATTATTTTATTGGAACGAATTCGTTCAACTCTAGAGATAGGGTCGATTTTCTGTCCAACTATTGGGACACTCTACATATTCAAACGTTCAAGTATTTATTTACTAGAAATATTATTTAAAATTAACACATAAAATGAGTTTTTGATTGCTAAAATATCAGACAATAGTTTAGATGTGATTTCCTAGTAGATTAATTTTTTTAAATATTTTTAAATAAAGAAATAGTGAGAAAACTCTTAGCTGTCCAACTATTGGAATGTTTAACTTATCGTATAGTTTATATAGTTTATATAGTTTTTACAGATTTTTTTTCAGATCATCATGGAAATTTTTTAAATGCGAATTTAAAATCTTGATTTCAATTTGATTTCAAGATTCAGTCCATAAAGTTTTTTTTCAGTTTTTGCTAGTTATCAATGATTATTTATAAAGTTTTATATATATTTGAAATCTTGATTTACATTTTTTTTTCGTAGAAGAATTTGAGCTTATGAATTTTATGAATTTTACTAACAAAGGTACTACATATCTCTGGAGTTTTTCAGATATATGTAAAATTTTAAATATGTCTTTATACATCAAAATCTTAGAGACACTTTTGAAAAAAAGTCTGATTTTAAGAATTGAAAATCAAGGATTTATTTTGTTTTTGGATTCTATAGTTCGAATCTTCTAATTTGAAAAAAGTTCAAGTTTTTCTTTGATAAAATTGGATTATCAAAGCGTAGAGTTACCTAAGGTTAAAAAAGTTTTATCACATATGTTTCTTTTTTTCTTACAAATTAAACTCAATTATTTATATATTGGAACTTAGTTAATTTATTGAATACGATCAACAAAATATACTTTTTTATAAATATCAATTTATTTACTTTTATATATTTCTTTTATGAATACGATAAGTTTTGTCGGTATTAAAATCAAATTGTTGAAATAAAAATAATTTAAATTTTCAATGAATGGAAATTGATGAAATTGACCCAAAATTTCTTTTCGAAGAAGAATGATTGTCTGATTTTCGATGAAGTCCAATCTTGGAATAAATGCTGAAAAAATTATATAAAACGTAATTATTATGGTAGAAGCCGTCCATTGGGCGTGAAAAAGGAAGAAATAATTATAGAGTGTGTTCGAACGTTAACGATGAAGAAAAAACATTTATCAGAGAGCCTCTCGTTCTCGTTGATATTACACATTGGGATATCAAGCGACAAGTTCGATGTATTGACGATTTTTATTCGCTTTTCCCTCTTCTCACCCCTAGACTTACGATAGAAAAACTTCATCGAGTTGAAAGTATAAGAAATATAAAAAGCGAGTAAACGGTCGAGAAAATAGCGAGGAGGGAAAAATAACATCAGAATAAAAAAAAAACATTTGAATTCGCAAACTTGAACAAAAAGAAGAAGAAAAGCAATCTTTTCCATGCTATTTCGAAATGTTATTGACAAAAGTCGCGTTGTTGACGTTCTTTCGATTTCTTTACATTTATTTTCATGATTTATACAAATAAGACAATAAAAACGTTGAAAGGACGTTTATCGAGGGAGGAATATGGAAAAATGAAGTGGAAATAGGACAATAAAAAATGTATCTCGTCGACAATAAATAATGAGAATGCGATGACAGAATTTTAATAAAGTAAGAAAATACCTAAAGGGACAATAAAACTGCACTGCACTGATTGCACATTCACAAATGCCTCTGTGAAGAAGAGTGACAGAAATGAGAATAAACTTGAAAATATCGAAGATTGGAATGAAAACGTAAATCTGGGACAATAATTGATTAAGTTAAAAAGGAAATTCATTTCAATTCTTCTATTTTGTACATGGTGCAAAAACAGAAAAAAATGTATGAAAAATACATCGTTGACTGCAATGCTACATCAATAAGTTGATCTCGTTATATTTTACTCGCTGTTTAAAATAATTAATTCATCAATACTTGTTGAGTGTTAACAATAAGTATAAATAATAACGTTATATTGATTCTAAGGCTCATCTGCATTTTTGAATTTTCAACATTAAATTGTTACTTCCACATTTATAATCGATCTTGTCTCTTTTTCAATTAAAAAAAAATTTTTTTGTATAATTAAATAACATATCGAGATGAATGCAAAATATTTATTTTTTTTGTTTCCAATCAGTATATTTGAGAAGTAGGCGAAAATAATATTATCGAGTATTAGGAAGACAATAAATTAACAAATTGGAAGGGTAAAATAATATTGTTTGTACAGATTGAAAGACACATATCAATGAATACAAGTGTTATTTTTCTTTCGTTTGTGATTGAAGTATTTAAAAAAGAAAAAGCTATAGAAAATTAATGTTGAAATGTTGTTGAACTTTATTTCGAGATGGATTTTTTTAAATCTCTTTATAAAGTTACTCATTTATTTACTTTATGAAGTTTTTCGAAGATAAAAATGAAATAAAATAATTGTATTGTGAAAAAACAGCAAATTTTTTGGGTTTGTATCGATTTGTGTTGTTTTTTCAATCATTTTAATGATTTGGTGTTATTTTTCATTGCTTTGATGCTTTTTAAATTTATCTGCTTTTCGTTCAATCGCAAAAAATTATTGAAAGGATAAAAATTCAATCGTTAAGAATTTTTGATATTTATAGTACTAATTTTAATTTAATTTTTAGATAACAGAAATCATGTTATTGATTAAATTTTTATCCGTGTAAAATTTTATATTATTGACTAAAGAATAAAAAAAAGCATAGAGAAAAAAATCACCATTTTATGAGCTGAATTTTTTCTCGACAAATATATTCTGGAGAAAACGAATTCTAAAATATTTTCTCCAATTCAATAAGACTTACTGGACATGTTGCCTTCAAGTTTATTTTTGAGTAACGAGCCCTTGCAAGAATCGAAAATTTATTATCGAAATATTGACGTTATGCGAGTCATATCGCAAAAAGAAAATTTTTGCAAGTGCAGATGAGTTTTAAAATTAACGAAAAACGATGGAAAGAAGAAAACGTGTTTTTCTCTCTTCGAGCAAAAAGGTGCTACGCAAATACTTAAAAAGGAAATATAAGAAGAAATAGAGTACGAGGCAGAAAAGTGGTTTAAGAAGAAAAAAAAACGAAGAAGTTGATTCTATTGGTAGAAAGAGTTTTAAAATAATAAGGCCATTGTTAACGAGACCTACATAGATAGAATAACGACGATAAATATGTTTTTTTTTGCTTACACCAGTCTGTAGTAATCCCTCACTGAGAAAAGAATTTCATTGGAACAACTAAGTAAAATTTAATATCAATCAAAATGTTAAAAATGTTTTTATTTCAATCAAAATTTTATTTAAAAAAAATTAAATATTATTAATTCAAATTTTTATCTAATTATTTTATTTATTCAATTATCTAACTATTAATTTATCTAATTTTATTTTTCGAAGTAAATAATTGAAATAATTAAATTATGTACCAGCAGTAAAATTGTACTTGGTCATTTCAACAAATTTGTTTTTTTTTCTCTCAGCACTCGAGGACTATCTAGTTGACTGAGCTAATTAGACGTAAGTTTTATGCGCACAGATTATACTGATGAACTAATAAGTGTTTTACCTCAGATTCTACGATTAATCGAAAAGTGATAGGCGTATAATGTGGATGAACTGGCCTTCGACGTACAAGGTATGAATCGTGAGATATAAAGTTTTGAAAACATGAGAAATATTGGTTTAAGTATAACGTAGAGAGAAAAATTATCACCGAAACTCATTGTCAGACATATGCACGATCATTTTTCGGAGAAAACGAGAATTTACGGTCATATGAAAATATCATCAATTCTATATCGACTACTCAATCATGAATTGAAATTATGAGAAGAAAAAAAAAATTTGTAAAAAAAAAAATTTTAAGAGACATATCACCAAAAGTCAAATTCGAGAAAAACTTTTCCTTTCTTACAATACATTTTTATGGCAATGGCAAGTTTTACCACTTTTTGTCCAATATTTGAGGATTAACTGGAAAAAGAAGGAATGAGTTTCGAGATGCAGTGAAACGAATCACTAAATTTGAGAAATTAAAACAATTTGTTAATTAAAGTTCAAGTTAATTAATTAAAGTTAGTTAAATTAATTTAAAAAAATAGTTTTAAATATTAATCTGTCATTTGGGAATAAATAATTTAAATTAGAAAAAAGATAAATAAGAAATTTTTTTATCATTATTTTGATTATAGAAAAGTGATAGTACTTTGATCAATCAAGAACATTCATATTTTTAATCAAAATTTTTTCACTTTCTTAAAGTTTTGTTTTCATTTATTTCATTTTGTTTTATTAAACAGTATTTTATTACTTATTTTACTTTATAATAATTTTTATTTGCATGAATTTTGTACTTAAATTAACAAAATAATGATGAGCAAGTCTACTAAAAAAAATTAAACAAAAATTCAGAGTAATTTGTTTTAAAACTTTTGTTCGTATAAAATTTTAAGCAAAAGATGTTAATAGTAAACAAAGTGCAATGGAGAATTTTATTCTTTAAATTAATATTTGTTTCATTCGACTAAATTCATCATAAGAAACCATAAGTTCGATAAATTTGAAATATGCAAATAATTGAAAAACATTTTTTTTTAATCACTGATCGAAGTATCTTCACTTAATCCTCAATTATCGAGCAAATAATTATCAAAAACTCGAGTAAGACCATTAAATATCAATCACCAACTACAAAATATCAGATCAAATAATCATAATAATAGTTATAATCGGACCGTATGAAAAAAATAATGAAAGATATAATAACCAAAAGTGCAAAAAACAAAGAAGAAACGTATCAATCGATCATCAGTTTTTTTTTGTCTCTCACTGATCTTGTCTCTCGACTATTTCCATCCATATTGAGCGTTAATTAAGGAAAAAATAATGGAGAGCGTAGAATCATAAAGTCAAAAATATAATAGAGATTGAAATATCGTGCGAAAGGAAAAAAATTGCATATATGAGAAGACAATAAGCGATGAAGCTGGGACGAAGCAATCGAAAAATAAATCGGTAAGCATCGTACAATGCGAAATGAATTATACATATACATACGTATACATATTAATATACAAAATATATGAGAAATCAGATGTAACATAAATATAATGAAGAAAAAAAAAGATATACATAATATATTATATATATATAAATTATACTACTTAATGCGAAGAAAACTGTACATATATATTGTTGTCAGTTGAATGTTGAAATAAATACAGTGCGTATAATTTTTTTACTTATAGATGAAAGAGGCGGTCATTTTAAACAGTGGGGCACGACGACTCGTTAATGTTGTCTTGTTTTTTTTTTTTCATTTCAGGAGATCCTTCTTTGGATGTATGAGCGATATTTTAAAAAATATGAGAATTTTATTTATTTTTTTAAATTTTGTTCTTAAGCATGTGAAAAAATATTGTGCCAAATTTCAAATTCTTTTACTGAATGGTTCAAGAGTTATCGAACTCCAAAGTTGCTGAGATTTAACATATTGCTTCTTATGGAGAATTCGTATAAATTTGCACTGAATACAAATTTCAAAATACATATGAGATTGTTGTGAATTTTTTAAAAATATATTCTTAGTATAATGTTTATTTTGTATAGATAATCATTTCAGAAGATTTGTCTTAAATTTTTTTCCTTTAATTGTTTTAACAATAAAAAATGTTTAAATTGTTTTAAAAATATGCTCAAGTTGCCAATCGATAGTCAAAGTAGGACTCAAAAAATTGGCAACTTTTTAGAAAAAATCAGAGTCTGGATTTTACAAATTTAATGTCAAGAAGCAGGGTCGAATTCCTTCAACAATTTTTGAACCGTTCTTTGACTCGTGCAATTTTTTATATTTTTTTAAAAATTTTGAGAGTAAATCACCAGTCTTGTAAACTTGGTATAATTTTGAAAGACTTATCCGAAATACCTATGATTTTCTCTTTTAATTATTTTTATTTACATAGTTTTTCAGTATAAGGGAAAAAATTTTGTATAAATAAATTTGTTTATTAATATTGGTATAGAATCTGGGAATGAAATTTCGTTACTTAATTTCTTTTGTTTTGAATGTATTGGTTTCTAACTATGATAAAATTTCTATAATTCTTTGATTCTTTACGTGTTTTACGAGTGATCTTTTTTTATTTTTCATTTCAAAATATTAGCATGAAATTAGCATTTATTTTGAAGGCCAATCATTATTCCAAATTTATGATGTTAATTTATATTCATATTTATTTATTTTACCAGGATTGTTAGGTAAAAGATTTTCTTTAAAGATTTTTTACATAAAATTTCATTTGATTCATGTATAATTATACGTAATACATGATTGACATATATTTTTTAATCATAATTTTCAAATGCTTTGTTGTTTAATTTTATATACATTTTATTTATGTCATGTCAAGAAATTTAAGTTAATAAAGTGAATTTTATTTTAAAAATCTATAGATACATTATTTTTATCCGAAAAAAATTTTAATTTGACTATAATGTAAGGACTATTTTATGAATTTTCTGATACAGAAAGTACATTTGAAACAAAGAGAAAAAAAATTATAATTCAATACACTTTTCTTCTGCAATATGCATTTACGAGCAAATTACTTTGATGCTTTGTGCAGAAAAAAATTATTTTCGACAGAAGGACTTTGACATCTCTAGAATATTTAATGCAGTAATTGAACTGTTTTCTACAAAAAAAAGTGGCTTTTTGATAAAACAAGAAAATGAGTGAGAGATCGAAAATATTCGTATTCACAAATCATTTTGTATTGATGCTTTGCGCAGAAAAAAATTATTTCCCGCAGAAGGACTTTGACATCTCTAGAATATTTAATGCAGTAATTGAACTGTTTTCTACAAAAAAAAAGTGGCTTTTTGATAAAACAAGAAAATGAGTGAGAGATCGAAAATATTCGTATTCACAAATCATTTTGTATTGATGCTTTGCGCAGACAAATTATTTCCCGCAGAAGGACTTTTACATCCCTAGAATACTAACCGCAGTAATTGAATTGTTTTCTACAAAAAAAAAGTGGCTTTTTGTTGAAACAGGAAAATGAGTGAGAGATCAAAAATATTCGTAATAACTATGTATTTACGTCTGACAATCGAACGAATACTTAATGCTAAAATTCACAACAGCTCCTCCATCTCTTGCATGAATTGCATATAAGCGTCGTCCTTGGTTTTGAGTTGTGTCGCGCGAACGGGTTGTGCCTCGGGGATCCTCTCGATGATTCTGGCGACGCTGCTTGGTTTTCGTCTGTCGTCGCGTTTTACCCTGAGGGAGGTTGGCAGGAACCTGGTTACGTCGGCGGCGAGGTTCCTTATCTGTGGCTTCGCCTCGATCGTCGTCGTGCTCTTGCCGTCCTTGTCCTTGCGATTTATCAGCTGAGGCGCCGCGGAGAGGACGTTCGGAGTTTTCGGCTGGGAACCCGAGGACTGCACCTGCATCTGAGAATTATTCATGTTCTGCATAACGCCGAGATTCGGTATTTGCATCTGGGGCGGTGGCATCCTCGGCATCGAGGGTGGACCTGGTCTCAGCATTCTCGGCATTCCCGGAGGCGGCCCCGGTGGCAGACGCAGACCCAAGCGCGGTGGCGGCGGTGGTGGCATTCTCAGATGCATCGGAGGTGGTGGTGGCCTGTACAGTAAGGATGGAGGTGGCATTCCCATTGGAGGCATCGAGTGGTGTTGCGATTGTTGTTGTTGTTGTTGTTGTTGCTGCTGCTGCTGCTGTTGTTGTTGTTGTTGCTGCTGTTGCTGCTGTTGTTGCTGTTGTTGCTGCTGTTGCGAATTCGTATCCAAAGAGCCTGGTGGTTCGATATTTTCGCCATCTGACTTATTCTTTCCAGCGTTCTTTCCCGTCTTTCCATCCCCCTCGGCGTCGAGCAACGAGAGCCTCGCGTTCAAGTCCTGCGCCCTCTCCGTTTCTCGTTTTTTATGCACCACTTCCATCTCCCTCATGAACTGGTCGATGTCCTGGCCAGCCATCGCCAACATCTTCTGCTGCAACGTTGTCGGCTTCACCTTCGCCATTTCGCGATCCTTCTCCTTCTCTTTGTCCGCTTTTTCCTTCGATTCGCCGTCCTGCCTCGCCTCGTCCTTCTCGTCCGAGAAACGTATCGTTCTTGACTTGTGACCCGAGTCCTTCGACTGAAATTGTTTCGAGCATTTACAGCGAAGGGCAACGGAGACTATTTTTAGTTTACTATATTTATTATTTTTACTATTTTTAGTTATTATTTTTATTTCATGTTGAATATTTAGTGTTTTATATTATATTTTATATTTAGTATTTAATCAAGATTTTTTTTTCAACTATCAAGATTCAGGTGTAATTTTATCAACATCGCTAGTGAACGCATCGATATTCTTTTGACTAATATTTTGACCAAATATTTAAAAACTGTCACCAAATGATCAATATTATAGAATTTTTTCTATTCAAACGGTACAGTATCAGCCGTACTCATAGTCGTTTCTCAAATCTTAAGTTTGCTTTGATCAATGCGCAAAGCCCATTTTTCAATCAATGCACATTGCTTCAGGCAAACTTAAGACTTAAGGAACGACTATGAATACGGCTGTATGTCAAGAAAAAAATTTTATTAAAAAAAAATTTTAAAAAAAGAGTTTTGATTGAATAGGAAATAATCACCTTTTCTTGCATATCTTCTTCTTCGAGAGTCAAGTCGGGTGGTGGGAAGGGCGGAACACCTGGAGGTTCCTTGTTCGGTGCCAAAGTGGCGATGGTTGGTGGGCCCGAGTAGGCGCTGGTTTTCTTCAATATGCTGGGCGGTATCGGAATGTTAATCAGAGGATGATGTTGGGGTATGTAGTGAGGATGCGGAGGAAACAAGTGAGCGGGAGGTTGCGGCATGTCAGGAAGAGGAATCTGAGACGTCAAGGAACCAGGAAACATTCTAGTCACGTCATTGCCAGCGGAAGGTAATGGAATTTCATCCACTTGGACCTGCTGAGCGTGTCTAACGGCTTCGAAGTACGAAACAAGGTCTATTCTCCGTCTCTCGTACTGGACTAGTTGTTCTTTCAGTTCGGACCATTTTTCCTGATCATCTTTTGCCTATAAAAACAATACAGCGGTTGAAACATCATAACGAAAAGAAAACAATTCCATTCAAGCTTATTTCCGTTCCCCTTACCAATGCTTGAAAAATGTATTGACAAGGACCTTTGTATACTTACATACATTTTCAACACTCGATCCAGAGTCTCCTTGAGCTTTTTTCTCTTATCCTTCAAAACTTTTTCGTTCAGTGGCGGAGGTTGCATGACGTTGTACTCTGTAAAAAAATATTGACGTTATGCACTTCTAAAAACATGTTTATCATTAACTTTAATTTTTAAGTATTGTCTTAAAAGTTTGATATTATTGTTCATTAAAAGTCTTACCCATTTGATCAATTTTCTCCATTTCCTCTATAATCTGAGACGGATCCTTTCCCTTTAAAACTGCAGCGCGTACAAGCTGTCTTTGCTTCTTATTTTTTTTCAGTTCTTTCTTACGTGCTTCCTTACCTGCACGAATGAAAAAATATTTTGTAAGTATAC
The DNA here is from genome assembly GCA_030522545.1 of Cremastinae sp. A BG-2022a. Classification (NCBI taxonomy): domain Eukaryota; kingdom Metazoa; phylum Arthropoda; class Insecta; order Hymenoptera; family Ichneumonidae; species Cremastinae sp. A BG-2022a. The sequence goes on along the minus strand of JAPYYW010002369.1, from coordinate 8,651 downwards.
GTTGAAATAATATATATTTTGCAAATAATAAATATTAGAAATATGTGTGTCATGATTTTTAGGTTACACGATGAAAAACTTACGTGCTTGATCCGTCGGATTCATATATTTACCACTTTTCGTGGTATTTATCGAACGTCTACCCATTCTGATAGATTTTTTCTCGTCACTTGCTCCGAAAGCGAAAAAAAATTAATATTAACTTATTACTCGAAGAATAAATATTACACGACGCCGTGGAAAATTTTTTTCATGTATCAACGAAGTTGAAGTTGATCGTTTATTGCGATTCGAAATTTTTAACCTAGGGTGCGCTTCTTTTTCAATAAAAATGTTCAAAAAAACACCGAATAATTGCAATAATTCCGACGGAACAAAAAGCTTTTTTAACAATTCCGGTTGAGCTGTGAAAAAAAACTCTAATGTGTAAAAAACAGAATAATTTTTTTTCTGTTTCTCAACAAATATTTTTTCACTAGAATCGCGCTTTTCAGTGGGGTGGGGATGAGGCCAGTAGTGGGGTAGAGTATACGCTGAACATACGGAAATCGCGAAAAATGTCAAAGTTTCGAACTCGTTGCGTTTCGTTCCTGTGAAAAAATGTTTATAGTTACGAAGGAAATCGACAGCGAGAACATATCGAGGGTCTGTCGAACCTGCTTGCGCGAGGATGGCGAAAAAATGGTTTGCCTCTTCTCTGGACCAGCCAGATCGTCCCTTGCTGCGAAGCTTCGCACACTCTCGTGTCTCGAGGTAAAACTCTGCCCTTGTTTTTTATAAACTCCGTTTAAATCGTTCATTATTTTTCTTTTTTTATTCATTGCTTCATATTCGTCATTTGAATTTGTCCGTTAAATTCTCATATTTTAAAAAAGAAAAAAAAAACAACTTGACGTAACATTGAAATTTCTCAGGTATGGCAAGGAGACGGTTTGCCAGAGAAATTGTGCGATCGGTGTGTCACAAGAGCGGAGTCAGCTCTGTTGTTCAGGGAACAATGCAGGGCTGCGGATTTGGCACTGCGCCAGGCTGCGCTCAAGGTACTACGAAAAAATTTCTTGTTTCGCACGATTGCTCGATAAGTGCATTTTTTGAGTAAAGTTTTGCGTGCGAATATTTTTACTTTTCGACACAAGTGCGTTAAGTCGTGTACTCTTGAAATATTCATTTATGGTAATTTGTGTCAGATTTCCATATTCCGTTACTCACTCTCGCTCTTCTCTGTCAAAAGGTTTCCAGAGCCGCTCTTCAGACTGCGTCGATTTCCAGAGTCCATCCTCAGAAGCATGATTTTGCACCTGCCGATAATTTTCACAAATTCGTTAAGTGCACAGGATGCGAAGCTGCGTTCTCGAGTTACCACGAGCTTTACATTCACGCGAGGGAACATTTGCCCTTCGTGAGGGACAACGAGCCGGTTCGGCACATGAACATTGTCGAGTCTCAACACAGTACGAGCTACGCGGAGAACAGAGTTGACAAGGCTTCGGACGTTTTGGAAAATCTTGGAACTTGGAGAATTTTGGAAAGTAATGGGAAAGACGATCGAGCTTCCTGCGCTCTTCATTGCTCGCTTTGCAATCACACATTTACGAACAGAATGCAATTGATGAATCATCACTTGCCAACTCATTCTCACGATGTGATGGTCCAGGGACAGGAGAACTGCGACGACGAAAATTCAATAGCGACGGAAAATTCGGAAATTCTCACTAACCGAGACTATTCAACGTCGATCGGCCATCACACGGTGAACATTATCGAAAATTTGTCATATCCGCAGGCGGAGGAGACGACGATCGAGGCGATCAATTACTCGGCCCACATGGGCCTGGAAACACCGAATATCGTGAGCAACGAAGAGAGCAGGCAGAACGTTAATTCACAGAATCAAATTTCGAGCGACGTATCGAGCGAGTGTTGCAACGACATCCCTCGATTTTCGAGTTTCGACGAGAACGGTATTCACGGAGACGTCAACGATATGTATGAAAATCCGCTGGTGAACGAGGTATCTCAGTCCACGAAGAAAATCCACAAGTGCAGCGTTTGCGAAAAAACGTTCGCCCAGAGATCGAAACTCCTGTCGCATTCGCTTAGCCATACCGGGGAAAAACCGTTCGCCTGTCTCATCTGCGACAAGGCCTACATGTCCAAGAGCAAACTGAACGCTCACAATCGTCTTCACACCCAGACGAACGTCCATCGCTGCAACGTCTGCGACAAGAGCTTTCCTTATCCCTCGTACCTCGTGGAGCACTCGAAGATTCACGAGAACGCCAAGAGTCGAAGCACTGCCAGGGAATACGAGTGCACGATTTGTCACAAGCAATTTCGCCTGTTGAAAAATCTGAAGGTTTGTTGTACCCCTAATGAAAGTAATTTGACAAAATTTGAGAAAATATCATAGAATATGTCAAAAATAATAAATTATTACGAATTGTGACATTTTTTGATATAAAAAATTGTACATATAATGTGAAAAGTTTGTATAAAATTATAATTGAAGAAAATGATAATCTTTGACAAAATTTGTAATATTGGATTAAACATATGTACAAAAAAATGTTAATATGTATCAAAAAATTGAAAATGCTTTTTCTTATTATTTGTGATATTTGAGTGTAAATGAAAGTTACAGAATATGATATAATTTTTCAGATTATGAAAAAAAACCAAATACATTCTATAATTAATGAGAACAAAATTTGACATTTGTTAATATATTTTAAACGGCATAACTTTGCACTGAAGTGTTCAATTTTGTCATATTTTGTTAAATAATTTTTAAAAAGCAATACTTTTATAGATGTCTCTACTGACCCTTTATGATATTTATTAACATTTTTCGGTACTTTCAGCATTCAGAATTAAAAAACTTTATTTATTTTCGTAAACTTTACCGAAATCCCTTAAATATTTCGAATCAGATTTTTATAGAAAGAAAATTTGGATGAGATGCCCGGAACATTAGTAATTTCGGGAAAAATTGAAAATGTTTTTTTTTTCTAAGGGATTTTCGTAAAAACTTTAGAATATTTTTATAAAAATGACGAATCTCAAAATTTTTTTATTTTCCATATTTATATATACTTTTCTGAACTAAAATTTTATAAAAACGTTGAGTTTAAAATTCTATAAAAATTCATTTTCAACATAGAAACCGAGTTTTTAAAAATAAAATTTGATTTTCCTAATTAACAAAAGATTTTTTCGATAAATGTTCAATTGAACTATAATTATTTCATAAAAAATGAAATTGCTGAATATATTTAACAGTAGATAAATGAAATAAAAGTAAACCAATAAATTGTTAGAACGCAAAGCCACGATAGCTTGCTAGTTTCGATCAAAAATCCAGCTCGTCGAATATTTTATAAAAGCTTCTAATATTTTCGCTCATTTTTTGATCAAGGTTCATCTGAAGCTTCACACGGGGAAGGGCTTGGTGCGCTGCGAGATTTGCCACAAGGCGTTCAGCCAAAAGTACAATCTGAAGGTTCACCTGCGAAGTCACGGAATCGTCGGGAAAATACTGAAGTGCGGCCACTGCGGCAAAACCTTCGCTGCGAGGGGAAACTACGTCGAGCATCTGCGGATTCACACGAGGATAAAACCGTTCAAATGTCGAATTTGCGGCAAAGCGTTTTCCCAATCGAGTCATCTGAAGACTCACGAGCTCTCGCACACCTCCTCGAGGCCTCATCAGTGCAGATTGTGCGGCAAACGGTACAAACTTGCGGCTCATCTCAGAAGACACGCCAGTGCCCACGCGAGCGTTAAATCGCACAAGTGCGAGCAATGCAACCAAATGTTCTCGCAAGCTTTCAGCCTCAAGAGGCACATGAAGAGACACACCGAGTCTCAGATTTGAGATAATATCCCGAGGCGCGACAATATAAGACTGATTATTTTAAGGTCACGAGGTAAAAGAATTTGTATCTTCTTGTGGAATAGTTCAGTTTTAAATTAGCTTTATTATTGTAAAAATCGCGCGAGCACTTTTCCCTTTGACAATTACTTTTGTATCCCTTGAATAACTGAAATCCAAGTTCGAGAGAGTTTTTAGCAATTATTTTAGCCGTCATATTCAAATTTGTATTCACGCAAATATCTCGAAAACCGTTGATCGCACGTAAAATATGTATAGAAACTTTTTTGTAGAAAATTTAATTCTCTACTTTTTTTTCTATAAAGTGCATATTTAGAAATTTATAAACAAAAATATGCAAAAAATATTTATTATAGGAAATTATGATAAAATTATGGCACAATTATGGTACAATTATGAAATACACGATCAATGCTAATGTTTGAAATTAAAGACGTAGGTTTAAAAAATTTCTTTATTATATTATTCATATAACAATCATTATAAAAAGTATTTTAAAAATTATCGAGTATTGTTTCAAATGACATTGCGAAAGACTTAATTTTAGATTACAATGGTAATTCGTTATTCGTTAAATATTACGACGTCAAATGACGTCATAATCCATAAATATAGTCTTAATTTCATGATTTTATGAATACAATTGACTCTACAAAGAGGCTTTGTCAACAATACATCATTATTGATCGTAAGGAAAAAATGTCTAGTCATTGCGTAAAATTTTTGTTATGATACTGAGTCCTTCTCTCAATTGCGTTTCGTTGATGGTAAGAGGGGGCGATATTCGGAGAATTTGTCCATGAGCTGGCCTAGACAAGAGGCCAGCATCTCTAAGTTTCAAGCAAATGTTCCAGCCCTCGTCAAAATCTAGACATCAATATTTGTTTCATTAAAAAACTTATAATTTTGTTCCAAGAATTATTCGGTTATTTTTTTTCTTTTTACCTTTGTTAATAACGAGACCAGCCAATAAGCCACGACCTCGAAATTCGGTTGCTATATTTTTTGGCACTTTCTCCAACTCTTCTTTGACTATTTTTCCAAGTCTGTGAGCATTTTCAGCGAGTTTCTCTTCCTCTACTATCTTCACTGCTTCCAGGGCGACTCGACAAGCCATTGGGCTTCCTCCAAAAGTGCTCCCATGGGTTCCAGTTTCCAAACACGTTATCGTCTGCCAAGTTATTACGAAGCATGAACCATATACTTTTGGGGTACGTATTTCGATATTCATATGCATTCTATGTATTTATGAACAATACTTGGAAATTCATGAGATTTGGATAAATTATTTTGATTGAAAAATGCATTTTTTCATTGTTACTTTGATCAAAAACTTGAAACTTTAGAAACTAAATTTTTTAAATTTAATTTTACAGCTTGAATTGTGTGAAAACATACGTTTTTAAAAAAACTTTTTAAAAGATTTAAAAAAAAAGATTTTTTAAAAAACTTTTTCACACCTTTTTGTTAAATAAATATTTTTAGGATTATTTTTATTACCACATCGTCTCCAAGCACTCCCGAGACTGGATACATTCCACCGGAAAGAGCTTTGCCAAGAATTACAAGGTCTGGCCTCTGCTTCTCATGATCGACAGCAAGCCTGTATCCAGTTCTGCCCAGACCAGTCTGTACTTCGTCCGAAATCCAGAGAACATTGTACTTTGTGCACAAATCTCTAACACCTTTCAAATAACCATCCTGGAAAAGAAATTATGTGTTTACTCGTCAAAAATCTTTTTTTTTCTTTCCAAATATTTTTTTCGTTCAAAGAATGACTTCAATTCTTATTTTGAAAGAACTTTTCGAGCTTGAACCACCTTGACAGAAAAATAATGTACAATTTTCGTACAATTTCAAGCAAGTTGACCATCAAATGCTTGAAATATTTATTATTTGTGTTAAAAAAACTCAAAACTTATTTCACAAAATAAGAATTTATGGCATTAATCCTGTTACGTTCAATTTTTAAAAGGTTTAAAAATATTTTTCAAATCTCAATCATTCTTTAACTATTCAAATATTGAGATGTTCAAGAGAATAAATTGGTACGTAAATGGTAGAAAAACTAGATTAAAGAGCTGGGATTAATATTTCAATTATTATAACGGTAAAATTTGGTAACACTTTACTAGTATAAGGTAAACATCCCAATAATTAGACAGCTAAGTGTTTTTCACAATTTATTTTTGTTTAAAAAATATTCAAACAAAAATCTGCTTCAAATTCACATCATGACTATTGTCTGATATTTTAGTGATCTAAAATTCATTTTATGTGTTAATGTCAGATAATATTTTGAGTAAATAAATACTTGAATATTTGAATATTTAGAATGTCCTAATAGTTGTACAAAAAATCGACCCTGTCTCTAGGCTTGAGCGAGTTTGTTCCAATAAATTAACGTTATGAAAAATATACTTCTTCGTATAGGAAACATAATCGATATGATTCTATTGATAAAAAAAAAATTGAAATATTAAAAATAATATAGCAAAAATTGTCCAACTATTGGGACATGTCCATCTATTGAGACGTTTACCTCATGAGATATGAGAAACTTTTAAGGATTTTTTCCATAATCTTATTTTTTATAGTTTTCAATGCAAAAAAAAAGATAGAACTGCCTTGAGTTGCAAATAAATAAATAAAAATATGGGTCTTACCGTTGGAATGACCACTCCAGCTTCCCCCTGAATCGGTTCTACCATGAAAGCGCAAATATTTGGATTTTCTTTAAATTTTTGCTCGAGAATATTCAGATCGTTGTACGGAATTTTTTCAAAGTTCGGCACGAATGGTCCAAAGTCCGTGTAAGTCGTCGGTTCGGTCGATGCAGAGATAGCAGCTATCGAACGACCCCAAAAATTACTTTTGGCGAATAATATTGTTGCTTTGTTGCTCTCTACTTTTTTCACCCTGTAGCCCCATCTTCTCGCAATCTTCAAAGCTGTGTCGCCACCCTCCACACCTACAAAACAAATTTAAATGAAATTATTTAAAAAATTTTCGAAATGAGCTACTAATTGACTGATTATTTACTAATTTTTCAAAAATAGATATGAGTCGTTAAATAACAGCAAAAAGTAAATTTCTAACGTTCAATTTATAAAATTTAGACTCTAACTTTTTATCGGAAGGTTACAAATTTTTTGCATTTTTTATGCATCATCAGTTCCTAGAAAATTTCTGTATATGGGATTGTTTTTAGAAACTTGTTAGTAAGCTTTCAAACTTTAGAAATAAAGTCAAAAATATAAAATTTCGAAAGTTTTTCGATTTGAAAATTTGAGAAATTTTTTGAATGTTGTTCCTAGTTGTTATATAAACAAAAATTTGTATCAAATTGGATATAGTTTTTCTGTATGGCTTAAGAGTTGGAAAATTCCAAAGTTGCTGAGAATTAGCATTGCCACTTATGAAAAAGTTGTAAACCTTGTCTGAATATAGACTTTTGTGAATTTTTAATTTTTAAAATACATTTTTCTTTGATTGTATGGCCTAAGCAACGTTAATATAGTTCTAAAGTTCTATATTTTATTTAGAATTTTGTCGAAAATTAGTAAAATCCTTTTTCGATATGATTTGCATATGTATCAAATTTTAAGAAGTTTCACCATGTAAAAATCGCAATATTTATTGTTAAAAATCTTAATTTTCAGTGCTTTTCCATAAGAGCCCTTTTGTTAAATATTACGATTTTCAATCTTACATATTTTGAATTATAGATGACAAATCTTTTTCAAATTTAGCATAACTCTTTATTATACTTTGAAAAAAACTTAATGTAGCTTTTCAAACAAAAATTGTAAATAATTTATTTATTATTTTTCTACATTCGTAGCAAATACAGACTACCTTGTATGATCTTGAATTTTGAGTATATTGTTCTTGAATCGTTTTTAAAAACTTTTCTTAATAAACTTAACGTAGTTCTATAGTTTTATCGATTATTTAGGATTTTGTTGAAAATTGGTACAGTCACTCTTTGATACGTTACGCATATGCGTATCATAAATTTTAAGAGGTTTCACGACGTAGAAATTGAGATATTTAGTGTTAAAAATACCAATTTTCAGTGCTCTCCCATAAGAGCCCTTGTTAAATATTGCCATTTTCAATCCTAAAATCTAAAATCCTAAAATCTTGAAAACTAGATGGTGAACCTTCTTCAAATTTTGCATAGCTCTTTATTGTACTTCAAAGAAGCTTCCTCAAGTTTTTTAAAAAAATCCTAATATTATGATTTTTTTTAAATTTCCATACATATACGTAGCAAGTACAAGTCACCTTGGATGAGCTTGAATTTTGAGTATGTCGTTCTTGAAACAATTTGCATCAACTTTTCTTACTTGACTTAAGCTCAAAAACCACATGATATGGAGATAAATAAAAACTTTTGATTTTACAGTACCTATAGAACTACCTTAAGTTTATTCAAAAATTTGTCCTTATGTGTTAATTAAATGTAAAATCATCAGTTGAAATTTCTTGAGACAGAATTTATTCAAAAATTGCACAGATCTTCGTTAGCAGTGTGTTAACGTGTTTGCAAAATTTAAAAAGGCTTTACCATGTAGTTATTTAGATATTAATTTTGAAAAATTGCTGCTTTTAACATGGGCTTTTATGGGAGATTCAAAAAAGCAACGACTTTCAGTGTATAATATCTCGATTTCTAGATGGTGAAGCTTTGTCAAATTTGACACATGTTTTCATATGACATTAAAGAAGACCTGTGCTAATTTTTAAGAAAATC